>JAUTBZ010134901.1:0-13572 GCA_032361785.1 Lepetodrilus galriftensis
CACACTTCGGTATGTTCTCAATTACACAATGGTTTACCATCATGAAATTGGTTTGAAATACTCACCCATATATTATATTTAAAAAGTATATCGCTCACATACCAACTTTATAACAGGTCCATGTAAAACACTGTTGTATGGTTTCTATTAGTCCAGAATCTAGACGTCTATGGCACCATATGCATTCAGCTCATATGAGCTCTAGTAGTGCGATAGTGGAGACGATGCAACTTTGTCTAGGTTTCTATGATCTTCACATACACACATTGGAATAACTATTTCCAGGCATTGGTGATAACTATGCTGTCGATGTGCTTCTGAAGGCAAACCTTGTTATTATCATCAAGCAAACAAGACTTTCTCCAACAGTTGTTGACTGAACACAAAGACAGTAATTATTGTATCTCATTTATTGGATTAAATAATGATCACATGTAAGGGACTAAAGTACATATATTGGTGCCAAAATCACATGTCATTACTGACAGAAATGTACAATCATGTCATTACTGACAGAAATGTACAATCATATCATTGCGCAGCCGCTGGAAAGGGGAGACAACCCACATTCCAACAGCTGAATGAATCCCTAAAGTCAGGTGATGAAAGTTTTGGGCATAGCATATGAACATTGAGGGTCTAGATGTTCGTACCTCGCCAGAAATGCATTCTCATTTCAACAATTGTTGCTCAATATACATTAAATTTTATAATATTCTCCCATGAGCAAATATTTTGTAATCTAATTACAATGTTGTGAAGTCTATTTACACTCTACCTGTCCTCATAACCACAATTAGATCAAGAGAATTTACAAATATATATTGAAATAAATAGATTGCATTTAATGATATTTCTTTTATTAAACTGCATCTAGACCCCCATTCTTGCCATGAATTCCATTCTTTTTTTTTGCATTTTGTAGAATTTCAAGGCAAGAATACATGAGAACGAAATGGCTGATCCGATTCTGGGTATCTTTGGCAACGGTCGTCCTGACAACGGTGATAGTTGTCATGACAACATTTAAGAGTGACAATGGACACCAGGGTCAAATGTTTTGTTGTCTGAGATTCAGTCTGAACTGAATTCATTTGGATGAGCTGAGAGGGAAAAAATAAATTAGACTACTGGTTTGTATTTTTGACATAGGCAAGTGAATTTTATACATCACAATACTGTAAATTAGGGTGTGAGAGGACTTGCGGGATGGTGGTTGGGGGTGGGGGGTCAGAGTGGGGGGTGGGGTGGGAATTTGTACATTGGGAGGGTTGGGAGGCTGGGTACAGACTGTCATTAAAATACACTGTACAGAGAGTTGAACAATAAATACAAAGCGCATTAGTAACAACCAAACCTCGTGTTAACGGAGGCAGGAGTCAAGATGTACATTATAAAAATTATCCCCCTAACTACACGACCAACTACTTACATTTGTATAGAAGGAATATGATATTTAATGACATTTCTTTAAATTAAAAAAAGAAACCTGGGGTCCCTACCGATCCACAGAGCTACGAATCCGCTGTAAACCAAGTGATAGAAACTAACTTTAAAACCTGAATAGTGATATAATGAACAAATGTTATGAATTTCTACTAGCCCTTAAATAAGGATACCTTTAACATTGGGAGAAATGGCCCAGGCTAGTGTTAATTTAGATCCCTGTAAATCTATCGCAAAATGAGGATGGCGACTACCACTTTCATTATACAATAAGATTTACTATCAATTGTAAAGATAAGACAGCTTTGTGGATCGGGGAGCCTGAGTAGTAAGCTTTGTGTTGTTAAAAAGCTCTGTTTGTAAGATCAATTTGGGGCAACGATAGGTGTTATGTGGTTGTAGAGTCATGAAGGGCTTCGCTATGTTTGTGGCTTAATGTTCGTTCCGATATACCGCTTGGGCTTTTAGGACTTTTGCATGGAGCTGCCATGTAAAAAATAACTAATTAAGACTTTCATTAGGATTGGAAAACCTAAAACTAATCTCCCAAATGACGACAGCTTTAACTTTAACATTATTTGTATTTAAATTTTCACATATCTGCATTTGTAAAACTTCTCACTGATTTTTATAAGAATTAGAAGTGAGTTGAGTGAATATTGAGTTTAACGTCGCTGCGGGAATCTTTCACCCATTTGCGACAACAGAATTAGAAGTGAAAGATTTGCACCACATGAATATCATGAGTACAAAGCCAAATTCACTCATGTGCCCAAAGATATTTCTTTTTGTGGTTTATCCCCAAAGGATGCTTAACAAATAATACTAAACTGATATAATTTATTTTATTTTATTAATTCCTACAAATAACAACTTTATTGCAGTAATATTTAATATGTTAAATAGAAATTATGTCATATTATTTTTCAACTATTGTTTAACCTCGAGAGAACTTATTGTGATCATGAAATTTAATCTTTAAAAGTATTTACACTTCCCCTACTCTAATAACCATGGCAACGGTATGTTATTTCCGTGACAACTTGAACAAGCCTATGAAATGGACATTTTGTTATATATACAATGTATAAGTGAGCTTAAATAACATACATTACTATAACTCGCTTCGAATTGGGCAATACACGTTATAACAAATGGTTATATCTTTATATATATATAATATATATGTATATGTGTGTATATATATAATATTGGAAGGCGCAGAGAGGATGGAAAACTGAAAATATAATTAATTTCTTTTCCGTGAATTTCCATAGACACTGATTTGAAAATTAATGAGTTTCTTGTGATATTGAGCACCTTGTTAAAAACAAACGTCCAGTAAAATGATTTAAAAAGCATAAAGATACAAAACTGTCGGAGATAACAACTAGATTCTTATGAAAGAATGAAAATGATGTAAAATGCCTGGCTTGATTGCAGAAAATTTTATAAAGAATCTCGTCGCTCAACTATCTATTATTGATTGCTAAACCATAGGCAAAAATATTGTATTTCACAATTTTGTTGGCCAAAAAGCCGACGTGTAAAATTGCAATCAAAATTGCCTAAATAAGTCATGGCTTGTTGTCAAGTTTCAGAAATGAAATGTGGTTTTGTCCATTTACGTAGTCCTACATTATTATTGCCACATAACACTCTAAAATTCTAACTTGAAGCTAAAATACTATGAGAACTGATGAAACAATGAAACAAATTTGTTTTAACAAAATTTTGACTTCCTTTTGTTCCATACTTATTTTTTTTACAATATCGAAAAAAAAAGGAATAAAGACCTCGTACGAAATAACAGTCTTTTAACACTAAAACATATTAAAATATAACATGTTGCACCAAAATGATAATTGCCAAGCCTCCATGTCGAAGGGACCTCCTACATCCACTAGTATTGCCATTAAATTTAATTGCATACAGAATAAAAAGTTTTGCACATACAGTTTGAAAATTCACAAGAGTAGCACGAAGCTGTGACCTTCCTTCCGCAGTCTGGGGTTATTAAATATTGCGATATCTTTACCGATCCATCACAAAGTCAAAGGTCAAGATTCAGTTTTCATGCTGGTTATATATAATATATATAATAAAACAATGAATGATGATTCACGATAACACTGACATTTCATGTGTGTGGTGATTAAAAAATGCAAAGGTGAAAGTTTGCTGCCTCTAAAAAAACTAAAACGTCCATTTGATATGATTCTTAGGTGATGATTTCCTGAACTGTCACCAGAACACGCCACCAGAACATAAGTCTCCAGAACGACGTGCCGGCAGAACATGCTTTCCGGAACAACATGCCACGCCAGCAGAACATGTCTCCGGAACACAACACGACACCGGAACACGTCTCCAGAACAACACGCCACCAGTGTCTTGAGACTTGTCAACATTCACATTAATACATTGCTAGTCTCTTTTTCATCTTCTTCTTCGAAGTCTTTAAAAATATTGTCAGGTAAAATAATAGCACATTGTTGACGACTTGCTCCGGCTGAACTGGGTGTAGTGGCATTTCACGGGTAAAAATAAACACAAATATATATACTTCTGCTGTGTTTGTGAGGCCATCGCTTTTGAACAATGCCTGCCATGTCCTCTGGTGGCAAGGTCAAGGTCATGTGATTGCCGACATGACCATTGGCATATGACACAGATGAGACAAAAACGACACAATGAGGAAGTCTCTATCTTCGTAACAAGTGCAAACTGGAGGTCGTCGAAGTTCATTTTTTTCTCTCGCTCTCTCTCCATCAATGGTAAAAGATCTGCTGCGATTTTGTCTTCTTTTTGTGGATTCCATTTGCAGGAGAGACAGTCAGTATCCCTTTGAACACATCCCACGTCCTCCGTTTCTTTTCTCTCTTTCTCTCACCCCGCGCGATTTGAGCACAAGTTCCTCCGCGGCCCTGAGAGTGCGACGAAGCCGAGAGCTGGCTGGGAGGCGACGACGACAACGACGACGACCATGATGACGATGACGATGAATCTGATGCGGCTCGGCCAACACCACCACAGTCAACGCGGTTCCATTTGGTGTACGGCCAATGGGTTTGCGAGTCCTTTACCGCGCACAAAACACACAATGGCTTGAATCACAGGCATGCTCCCGGCGAGCGGGCGGTCGGTCGGGTGGGCGGTACCCACGCGGGACTCACGACTCGAATAAAGCCAGGATATCGTCACTGTTCGTGCCCGCGGTACCACCACCACCGCCACAGTTATTGTTTTGATTGGAGGACTCCGTGCCGTCTGGCGGACCGAGGTATGATAATAGTTCTATTGGATCACCGAGATTTTCTGGTAAAAGCTGTTGGGAGAGAAATATAAAAAGATTTAGTATTCATATAGGATAAAATAAAGAATGATTACAGGGCAAACAACTTGCACCTAAACATTTACTGTTTCTGTAATTTTACGGACACTATTTAAAATTTGGACTCCAGTATTTACACATGACAACAATGACAAACAACATATATCTAAACCTATTGGCATTGACGCCGGTATTTTACAGATGACAACAATGGACAAAACAACTTACATCTAAACCTGACTGGCTGCCGTCGGCCTCCCCGAATCCTGAGGGGTCAAAGTTGAGATCTGACAAGCTGTGGTCGCCCGGCACGCCAGGAGGATTGTGCTGGTTGGTGTTGGGCGTGTTGTGATTTAAAGGATGACTGCCGTTGATGTTGGCATGAGGGTTGATGACGCCCTGGTTGGGCATGGGCACCATGTGGTTGCCGTTGGGAACGTGCGGGTCCGGGTGTCTCAGGGGTTGACTTAAAGGATCGCCTGAAACAGTGCAAAATGAAAGTCGTGAATCAAGAGTTTGAAAAATAAAAACATTGGTAAAATACATACACATAAAATTAAAATATATATGGAACATTACTTTGGCATTGATGAGTGCTACAAGAATACAGTATGAATACCGTAAAGTGAGTTGAGTTGTTGTTTTACATCGCAGAATGAATCTTTCACCTATACCCGACGAGAATCCTTACAGATAATATAGGCCTCAGTACGGCAGGACCCATAAAAGAGCCATATATGCACCTTAGAGTTCGTCTCGACTAAAATTAGGCCAGTTTTAATCTTAGTATGTCAGGACCAAAAATCGAACAAGAGCAGATATAATTATATCATGTTTGTTTCCTGAGCCAAGATGGCCGCCGAGCAGACGGCGTACTGACCTTGAGAGCCCGGTGGCATGCTGTACGGAGATGGCTGCGGGGCGTGGTCCCAGCTGTTCATTGTGGGCAGCTGCATGCTAGCAGGAGACATGGCCTTCACCCACCGTGAGTTAGCACACGCATCCGGCGTACCTGCAGAAATGACAAAGGAGCAACATTTTACTTCCAAGTTCAAAGGAGCCATTGTAATGTTTACAAAATTGCTATCAAGGTAACCACAAGTGTAGAACAATGGACATTACACCATTTCATACAGGAGGGTAATGACCCCAAGACTACGAAACATTTGGAATTAAACAAAACAATTACATACTCAAACTCAATTTTATATGGGAATTTATGAACAAAACTTTGAATTGAGCATGAAATCGTACTCAACAAAGTTGTGAAATCTCTGGGCCTGATTGACCTACTGGCAGGACAATTGACAGGACAACTCACCACTGTCCTCCTCTTTGATGGGTGTCTTCATGGGCACAGGTTTCCAACTGGCTGTTTGGTCGATGGTCACCTCCTCGAACTCTGTGTTGCTGAGGTTGGTCAGGATCCCCCAGATATACTGGTCAATCTCCAGGCCTTCCAACAACGCCGTTTTGCTGAAAGACGAACATCAACATGTGTTAATTACCGTAACATACTTGAAGACTTAATGATCAACAGGGTAGCCTTTCTGGAAGCTCTCGTATCTACTATGAGGCCATAGCGCTCTCGTAAATGCACGATATCCATGTATTAGAGATGGCTACAAGAGTCCTTATGGCCTCATAGTAGATATGAGAGCTTTGAGAAACGATACCCTTGACGGTTTTGAAATTCCTTCACTCGTATCACAGCTTGTACTAGTAATATCACTGATGATATAACGTAATAATTAATAGCTTCTTCTTTTTTAAATTGGGGTGTAGAGCCACTTTCAAGATTCTTTCACTTATATCATGGCTCATTAGTTTAGAGCAGAAGGAAACTTGCAACATCTGTAGTGCTGAATGTTGCAGTATACCTGCGAGCACCAGCTGGCACTGACAGACCGGATGATATCTGCATTGCCATGGTACAGACAGCGTATCTTGTCATGATCGAGTCAGAAAGGCAACTTTCGCGAACGTTGATGCCAGTACCCCGGGGTGGGATTTGAAGCATGATAACTGCATTGCCATGATGTGATGAATGTTAAGTGAGCATAATGACCCGAGTTGGGTGGATGATGTGGATGTGGATATGGGATCATGACGTGGATATGGATACGTACTTGCACACAGGACAGCGCCACGTCCCGCGCTCACAGTTGAGCTGTAAATAGGACTCGAGGTCAAAACACTGTATGTGTTTGCAGTCGTGTCCGCGGGCTGGCAACGTGATGCGGCGATATGTGATGGGACATTTGAGGGAGACTTTTATTGCTGTTTGCTCCACCCCGTCCTCGTTCATGCCGTTGCTAGATGTTGGCACGTGCGAGAAGTTCCTTTTGACTGCAAACGAAAATAAAATTGCATTGAAAGTAAACAGATACAAATATATTGTCAAAAATCTTTGTTTTTGTTTTTTTACCACAAAGAATATACAGGTAATAAAAATAATAAAATATAAATATTCGCATCAATGGTTACCTCCAAAGGAAAAGTAATGCCACACATTTTTTATATTAAAATTCCAATATGGCCACCATGAGCAATGACCTATTTTTCATAATGCACATATAATTATCATTTAAAAAAAGCCACATTATTTCTGTTTTGTCTGATTTATAAACTGTCCAGCACCCTCCCCCCCCCCCCATTTTTTTGGGGAAATATGTCGTATCAAATTCCAATATGGCTGCCATGAACGGTGACCTACTTTTTGTAATGCAGTGTTCAGCTGGCAGCAAGCGTTTCCTCAACAAACCCTGCAGCACCGACCTGATGCTGGGCCGGTGAACCAGTTGTAAGACGAAGAGATGAGACTGGAACAGAAGAGACAAAGACGATTAGTATTTTACCTAGAATTCCATGAAGCACAGCCACAAATTCGCTGACAAAGCATTAAAGTGCGAGGTATAAAAATCATGGACGAGAAAGGGGAAAAAATAAGTGAATAGATGGTTATATCTGGAGGAATATTGTTGAAGACTATTTGAGAACGCGTTTTAAGTATGGAAATAAAAGATGTATTGCTACCATTGGTAATTAGAAGTAAGTATGGAAATATAAAGTTTATCGCTACTATTGCTACTCACACAGCAACATGCGGTGACGGTGATCTGGATGGTGTTGCGGCCCGGCTGGCAGACCTCCTTCAGGTACAGCGGCTTGTGCGAGGACTTGTTGTCGCCGCGCTCGATGGTCAGCGGGTTGGCGTTGACGCTGACCGTTACTGACGCCGGCCAGTTGGTGTTCATCTGCCGGTCCTCGTGGTGGAAACACTTCAACTGCAGCTCCAGGTCTGACCTGATGACCAGAAGGATGGGTAATTTAAATATTTTGTTTGGTTTAAACTGGGATTTAGAGCCACTAATCATTTTATTTAAAACAAATTTAAACTGGGAAGACAAATTAAGGTAAGATGTTATTGCAGCCGTGAAAAGTAGGGAAGGAATGGAAGATGGGTGGCATGAGAAATTCAAGCAAAAATTCAAGCAAAAAATGTAAATCAGAAATCCAGCAATTGGAATTGAACCCGTATCAATACCAAGACAATACATATTTGGAAAGAATCTAGCATGGGACGTGGGTGGGGAACACTGTGGGAGCAGGGCCTTGTCACTGGTTGTACCCACCTCCACATGAGCGTCTGGTAGACGGAGTCACGTAGGTGGAAGACGTGGTTGCTGACGGCGAGGTTGTGCTCCAGACGGAATGGCGGCAACACCACGCCGTCTCGGACTGGAAACGTTAACCGCAACTCATCGTTCTCTGAAGACAAAAACATTGGATCGTTTAACATTGCCACTCTACAGAGAGCACGTCCTACCAATACAGCATCAGAAAGGTAATTTCCATGAACATTGATGCCAGTCTCCCAGAGCCATTGGCGCCAAAGTCCATACTATATTGCGATACCTCCCGCTTTATTTTTGCATTTATTGTTAACCACAACTCATTGTTTCCTGAAAATTTTGGATTACTGACAATCTAAAAATTACCTTTTGTATTAAATAAATACTGTGAAAGTAAAAAGGTTTTAAGTTTATTTTATACCGTTATCTAGACTTTTCCCAAAGGATTACATGTCTACAACATCTGTGATCAATCCAAAGAAATTTAATCAACATATACTACCGTCAGAAAATAAGGGAACTATACTGATATTCCTATACGGAGCACATTAATACACGAACACATAAAGTGGTATTTCTCAAAACTGAGTAAATTAATTGTAATTAAATTTTCAACCCAAGTGCGAAAATGCATGGGCAATACCATATTTTACGTGCATGCACGTGTCTTATTGGGTTGTTTAACGGTGGCACTTTGAATTTGCCTATACTAAAAGTGTTACCATTATGCGTTCCCTTATTTTCTGTCGGTAGTATATTTGAAATATTTTATATTGATCTCTTAAGTAATAGTATCTTCCTCCATTGCATGATAAAAGGAAATTAAACACTACGGAGAAACATTTGAGAAAGCAGGACGAAACTTCACAATGAGTGTTAACAACATCCTGTCAGGAAACTAGCCGACCTTTGACATTCAGTATACATGCAGATTTAGGTTATCACTTGGGTGTGTTTTAGAAGTGTATCAAGCTAAAGTCTGAGCTCTATGTGTGTCGATGCTCTAGCTGCTTGTGTTGCCTTATGCTGCTATTAAAGTGCACAAGTACTTGTGCTACAAACTAAAAAATAAAACTGAAAGAGAAATTCCACCCCAAAATTCAATGAAATACGGAGAAAGAAAAAAATGCTATTGACATTTTTTAGCTACACAGATTTTTTCTTTACTTATTATATCGCATCACACATTTTTTATTTAATTTTGACTTCATTGTAACAAAACTATATAGGACGCTATATAAAATGCTACATATTATTATTATTATTATAATAATAAAAAAAGTATTCTACAGATTTTTCACATACCAGGTATTATTTTTCTTCAATTTTCTATTAAAAAAGCAAACATTTCTGGAACATTGCAAACGCTGTCTCACCTTTCTTGATTTGCAGTTGTGGTTTGTAGTCCGGGAAGTTTGGTTTGACATCGGTGTTAGAGTACGGGGGCACAGACCCTGGAGTCATTGGTGGGGTTGGATTGCCAGGAATAGGAGAGTGCTGGTAGTTGGGTTGCTGGAAATACACATACATCACAATATAGGAAATACACGTACATCACAATATAGGAAATACACGTACATCACAATATAAAGAAAATGCATTGCAGTCCAAACTTGCACGTGTCAGAACTTTTTTAATAAAATTTAAAAAATAATTATTTTGTTTAAAACCAAAAACAATAAAATTTAATCTTGAATGAATACAAAAATAAAAAAGAATATATGAATGAATAAAAATAAATTTAAAATTGCAACAAGTTTTCAGCTATCTGCGACAAACAAAGTTTAATTAAAAATAACTAATAACATAATGAAAAAAACATAATATAATGAAATATAATTTATTAAAATTCATTATGCTTTAGCGTTGGTGATTATCGAAAATAATTCACAATTAATTTCCATTGACTGAAAGACAATACATTCTCAAAGCCATTACAGCACAGCCTTTCATGATAAACTGGTAATACTATCTTCCATGCAGAATTGCCTCTGGAGAATACAAACACACCTACACAACTAATTACAATAACATTTTTATATTAAAAAATATTCAATATGAAAACGTGCCGTGCCGTGCCTTCCCTTCCTATAAATTTTGAGTCTTAAATATGTTCCATTTACACTTTTGCGACATATTATTGCAATATTAAAAATAAAATCCAAACAAACAAAAAGACAGATTGACGAGACAAATTGACAACATTGAGAATGAGTTGTGAAGAAAATATTGTCGTACAGGGCTGCTGACCTGTCCTGGGAACTGTCCAGGAAAGCCGGGACCTGGACCTGGACCCGGACCCGGACCTGGTCCCGGGACTGGGCCCTGTCCGGGTGGGGGCCGGTTTGGCGGGAACTGGTTCTGTTGCATGTAGGGGTTCTGGCCGTTTGGGTAGGGACCTGGACCCGGCCCGGGCCCATTGGGCCTCATTCCCTGGTGTGGAGGGTAGGTAGGTGATGGGAGGGGCTGCTGAGTTGGGGGGTACTGAGGCTTCTGGGGGTACTGGTTGTTGTAGGCGGGTCCAAACTGGGGAAAAGAAAAAAAACGGTGTTAGAAAAATATATCAAGCAGGAAGTGCAAAAATGGATCTTTGTTGAGCTTGGATCAATGATAGCTTCGTAAGATGTCAATATTAAGACGTGCATACATGTGTCTATAGTAAACATGAATACACTAGTAAAAACATATGTCTCATAATCCCAAATTGGGAATCACATTCATTAAGTAATTAAACGTGAGCATGAAATTATACTCAAACATTTCTGTAATTTTTGGGGCTGGGGTCTGGGATCCAACCTACCTCCACTCCATTGGGGTAGTGCATGGGTCCGCTGCGTTTCTGTGCCATGTATTGCTGGGGATTGGGGTAGGGCCCTGGCCGCCTCGGGTACATGCTCATGCTGGGCATAGTCGGCTTGGTGGGCATTGGGCCCGGCCCTGGCCCTGGAACCGGATGTCCCCCCTGGCCCATCCCTGGCATGGGTCCCTGCATGCGCTGCTGGTTCATGCCTGGGTACTGGTTGCTGTAGGGCTGGCCTGGTTGCATCTGAAACCAAAGACAAAAAAAACGTCAAGTTTGTGGACAATGATGAAAAGAGTTCATCTGAAAGCATGACAGAGCATCAACATACAGTTCAACTCACAAAAGTTCAAATACTGATACCAAAACAAAACATTGAAGTTAATATTAGTCGTTTCTTCAGTCCTCCTCTTCAGTTGTAAACTAAATAAATACTGCTTTCTGCGATCTTAAAAGTTGGTGCATAAATAGGAGAAAATCTCTAGATGAGCATTTATAATTGGCTTGGCAGAGATTAAAATTAAGTCTGCCAAGAATCGGTGCTTTCACATTGGGAAAACACTGATTTTTGAATTCCACTTCCAAACAAGATCTCTCTTCTCCCCCTACCCCGTTTTACTACACCTTACACAAAAGTCTTCTAAGAATTTTCCAATGATTACACTGCATTTTTTCTTAGTGTGAACATTTGTAAGTGCTATAGCCAAAATGTTCGAAAAGGTTCCTGGCATAGAAACAGACCCGAGGTAATAAAACTTCCACTTTTTTCATCACAGAATTTTATTATGACCTAAATATTGAAACAGTAAACATTTTATATAGCTCTCATCTTTTATTATAAACTTGGTAAAAGGTCAGATATTATTATAGATATTCTATAACTGTGTTGCTTAATAGAACACATTTTTAAAGATCACTGCAAAAGATCTGTAGCATGATGTAAACATTTCCTGCAAGTTCATCACTTTGATAAAAGTACAATCTATTTTTAAAACGAAAAAGGACAAATTCAATTTACAAACAAATTTAATCTTGATTTAATATCAAATCTCAACCTGCTAAATACACCCTATCTAATATTCTGATGATACCTGAAAAGTTAAATTTTAATACAAATTACAAGCCACTTTTCTTACCAAGTGAACACAAATATAAAATCAAATAACATTACGCTATTAATTATAGTCCCACACACCTTACAAGCAATCAGTGAAATATCTGATGATGACATCAACTCAATAGGCATATTCACAGCAGGATATAGAAATATCAGCTTTGAAATTTAGTGCTTTTCGTGCAAAGTACAAACATCCCAAGATCAAAGGCATCAATATCAAAGGTGACAATTCATATATACGTTCATTAATGTACAGAAAAAAAAGAAAATTACGTATTCA
Source organism: Lepetodrilus galriftensis (assembly GCA_032361785.1). Classification (NCBI taxonomy): domain Eukaryota; kingdom Metazoa; phylum Mollusca; class Gastropoda; order Lepetellida; family Lepetodrilidae; genus Lepetodrilus; species Lepetodrilus galriftensis. The sequence goes on from JAUTBZ010134901.1 coordinate 12,613, forward strand.
TTTTATACATACATATCTTTGGTTAGCATTCCTTTTCAGTGATTTCTATACATACTCAACAGATTAAATCTTGCGATACTAGAACATATTAATTTGGTTGCTAATGTAGAATGATGAATGAATGAATGAATGAATGAATGAATGAATGAATTAATGAATGAATGAATGAATGAATTAATTAATGAATGAATGAATTGTTGTTTTAAGTCACAGCACAAATCTTTCATCCATACGTGACGATGACGATCGAAAACCTATCCACAAAATGTTGATTACAATGAGCTTTACCAGTTTAGGTACGAGGAAAACCTGCAACACCTGTAGCACACATACACCAGAGAACATTGGATAACTGCATTAAAGGCGTGTAGACATTGCATCCTATCACAATATCATCCCCAACGGTAACATGATATATGTAACACCAATAATGCCTGCCCATTTCACTATAAGCAACCAATTTGACACCAAAACTCTTATAAAGATACACCTCAAAGTATCGAAATAGACAGGAAGGACCACCAACTTGCTGCATCTGAAGTGAATTAAAACTCTGTATATTTAATTGGTTCCACTATCACTTATCCCTAATGTTGAATCACCCTACGTGTAACCAATTTAATACTTCAACATTGAGAGATAAACCTGTAAGTATCGAAATAGACAGCAGAGAGTTGCACACCAAGCTGCTGTATCTGAGGTACATACTGGTGGTTCACCTCTAAGTATCGAAATAGACAGAAAGAGAGAGAGAAAGAGTATGAGAGAGTGAGTGAGTGAATATGGAGTCTGTCACTGCAGGAAAGAAAGAGAGAGAGAGAGAGGAAGAGGAGAGAGAGGGGGAGGGAGAGAGGGAGAGGGAGGGAGAGAGAGAGAGGGAGAGAGAGAGGGAGAGAGAGAGGGAGAGGGAGAGGGAGATGGAGAGGGAGAGAGGGAGAGGGAGATGGAGAGGGAGAGAGA
>JAUTBZ010134912.1:0-13572 GCA_032361785.1 Lepetodrilus galriftensis
ACAGGGGACGTCCCACTCTGATATAGCTCTTTATTAAGAGAGGAAATATGCAAAAGTGATGACTGGATAAGTATACTTAACGAAAAGAGGAGATAATCTAAATCTCCTACAAATGTTATGAATTCCTACTGGCCCTTAGGACACCTTTAGCATTTGGCGAAAATGTCCCATGATAGTGTTTGCGAAAGTTACCTTTCTGACACAATATTGATTGGATTCACTGTCTATACTGTGTCAATGCTGATATCATCCTTGCTCATTCAGCACTATGGATGTTGTGGGTTTCCTCCTGCCCTAAACTGACAACCTGTGATATAAGTGAAAGAATCTTGAAAGCTGCTCTAACAACACAATTACAGCAACAACAACAGCATCAACAACAACAACAAGCTGTGATATAAGTGAAAGAATCTTGAAAGCAGCTCTAAACCTCAATTACATTGTATTTTTATTATTATTTTACATCCTGAATTAATTTTAATTCACAGTTATAGCACCTTGAAAAACAAGTATAATACCTTGAAAATGTCCTTTAAAAATTGCTTTGAATGTGGTGTCTGTCTGTAATAACATTGGATGATGAATTTAGAAAATTGAAAACATTTCAGAAATCAGCGAAGAACAACAGCAGGAGATTGATCAGTTCTTGTCCAATAACCAAGGTCGCCGGGGGCGTGGCCACTGGAGAGGTCAACACGGCATGCGAGGTCGCTACATGCAGCACGGACAGCATGGTGGACAGTGGCAGCAGTTTGGACCGCGTGGCGCCCGACCGATGCAGGGCCAGCAGTTCGATCCACGCTTCAGAAATCCGCAGCAGGCGTGGACTCCTCCTCAGCAACAACACGGACGTCCGGACATGCACCAGCAGTTACAACAGCAGCAGCAGCCAATGCATCAACCACAACATCAGCAACAACAACAGCATCTGCAACAACAGCAGCAACAACAACAGAATCAACAACAACAGCATCAACAACAACAGCAGCAGCAGCCAGTGCAAATGTATCCACCTGAGAACCAGGTTTGTCATTATTTTTATGGCAGTGACACTCAAGCAATTACTGAGCAGCAATTGTGACACAATTATAATGCTCAAAGTCTTAAAGACACAATTATTAAGATGGAAAGTTTTTCAGAATTTTAGTATTTCTTAGAAATCACTAATAACGATAATGCTAAAGATTTAGATAGACATTGATTTTATAGACTTGTACTGTTGACGAAATATAATGTGTCGCTCTGATGTTCTCTGATAGTATTTTTGTTTCCTGTTATCTTATGTTATATATGATATTATTTCTTCTACCTCTGATATTTTCTCCAGTGTTATCTTCAATACTAGTATTACCTATGATACTGTTTTGATATTCTCAGAATTATGGTTGAAATATTCCTGTAGTGACGTAAACCAAATAAATTGATCAATCTGGTATTTTTACATCTGATGTTAATACTGATATCTTTTTATATTATTACCTTTGATGTTACCTTGGAAATTATCTCCATTATTATCTCCGATATCTCCTACTTTCCAGCAGCTCCCACCCAGCAGCCAGCCTCCGCACTCGACGGCCCCCGCCCAGATGGCGCCAGTGTCGGATGTACCCAGCAGCCAACTCCCTGGGTCGGTGGCGACGTCCACCCAGCCCAGTAAGATCTACTTCAATCCCCGCTTCATCCGTGCCAGTCAGCAGCCCGCCACAGCCACTGCCACCAGCGTGTCGTGGGCCACGCAGCGAGGCCCCGGGGACCTCCACCAGCCTCCGCAGCTGCCACCCCCACAGCCAGCCGCAGCAGCACCACAGGTAAGAGAGAGAGACAGAGATAAGACCCAGCAGAGATTGAATTTTATGTGAATTTTAAAATCCGCAAGTATGCTCAGAATCCTTTGTTTTTATTCTGTAGACTAAGTAATTCTTTGTCTTTTTTGGCTGTAGACAGAATCCTTTGTGTTTTTTGGCTGTAGACTAAGAATCCTTTGTGTTTTTTGGCTGTAAACTAAGAATCCTTTGTTTTTTTGGCTGTAGACTAAGAATTCTTTGTGTTTTCAGCCTGTGTCCTCGGAGCCGTGGCTAGCTCAGTCTCAGGTGGCAGTTCCAGGCCAGTACCCGCCACCTCAACAGGTTACACAGTCCTACCCTGGTAGGTAGAAGTAACTACTATATGACACCCCAATGTTAAATGTATTTATTGTTTGATAATTAAATATTTCTGTATGGTTACTGAAGAAATTCTAACCAAAATAAATACGCACCCATGTTCAATGAGTGAAAGAATATTGAAAGCTGATCTAAACATCAATTGAATTATATTTTGAAATAAAATCGTAGGATTCACAAATAAGTAGTGTAAATATTTCTTGTAACTGGGACATCTTTTCAGGTAATGTATTTTCTTAGTGCTCAGGAGGTCGTTGCACGACGCTCTTGTAGTGCTACAATAGTTGTAACTGGGCTCCCTCCACAATAGAAAGCGTTGACGTTACAATAGTTGTAGCCTACAAGAGCGTCGTGCAACAGGCACCTGATTTTCAATAATGATTGCCATTTGTATTGAGACTAAGCTGTTTACCTTTCTGCCCAGGTGGTCCAACATCTCAGTTCCAGCCTCAGTCACAGCCGGGTACCTACCCCCCACAGCAGCATTCCGCGCCCCCCTTGGCCCCTCACCAACTGGTCCCAACCCTGCTGCCGGCCACACCCACCCAGCCACCCTCGCTACTCTCTCAGCCTCTCATTGTGCCTCAGTCTACAGGTCAGTGCTTTGGTATCCATGTTCTTAAACTTGCCTTTAAGACATGCTAGCCCTGACTATGATTTCAAGTGAAATCTTTTATAATAATTTTCAAGGTATGGAATTTATTCTTGCTCTTGGTATGCTTTTAGCCTTTATTGTTTAGTATGGGTGAAAGATTCCCCCTGTGACATGAAGTTATGGCTCGCTCACTCACCTTTAATTCATAATATAAATGGATTAATCCTTTGGGTTATGCACAGGCACTGCTCTTTATGACATCTCTGGTTGCCTTCAGCATTGAGAGAGTTAATCTAATGGACTGTTGTTAGTCTTTCTCCCTATGTGTGTGTACGTGGTGACTTTTCTTTATCATGGACAAAAGGTTTTCTAATCTTTCTTTAAAAAAATGAATTTTACCTTTTAGGTTACCAGACGCCATTTTCGCAGACTATTCAGCCCCTGTTATTGGCCCCTTCACCACACCAATCTCAACAGCGGCCCCTGTTAACACACCAACCACTAGCAGGTAAGGGAGGACGCACGAACATGCCTATTCATTGACTTCACACTTTCATTTAGATATGTAATGACTGGGTGGTAGCGCAGTGGTAGAACATTGGAACAGAGCCAAAAGTTTCAGGTTCAAATCCTGCCCCGGGGGCACGGCGTCAATGTACACAAAAGTTACTTTTCTGACACGATATTGATAGGATGCACTGTCTAGAGTGACAATGTAGTTATCATCCTTGGTCTTGTCAGTACTAGCCGGTGCTTGCAGGTTTCCTCCTGCCTTAAATTGATGTGAAAGAATCTTCAAAGCCCAATTAAAAACAAAAACAAAGAAGAAGGAAAAGATATAATATTATGATTTGGTCTGTCCAAAGTCAAAATCCATACATTCCTATAGACTTTTCTGAGAAATATGTACATTTATTGTCCGTGTTGCAGGCCAGCCACAGTTCCAGCCAGGCTTGATTCAGCAGCCAGCAGCTACACTCATTACCAGCCCTCCAAGGTTCCAGCAACCAGGGCAGAACCAGTTCCAACAACAGCAGCACCAGAAGCAGCAGCAGCATCTGATTCCTCCGCATCAGCAGCAGCAACAACAACAACAGCAGACGGCCAACTTCAACAGGGCTCCAGGCCAACAACATTTCAACAGGGATTCCAATCCACAGAACGTGGGGCATCAGAACTTCCAACAGCAGAATCGCTTCCAAGGCATGGGCCAGCGTCAGCAGCAGCAAATGCGACCTCAAGGCTTTCAGGGTCAAGGTCAGCTACCTCAAGGCTTTCAGGGTCAGGGTCAAGGTCAGCAGCATGGAGGTCAAGACAAGCGACAGGTCCAGAGCAGTCGGTCGGGGAACTCTTTCACACAGCAGCATGGTGGAAAACAGCAGAACGTGACGGGCAACAGGTGAGGTTTGAAGTTGTTCAGAATTGTGACAATAATAGAAGTGGCAATGCTTTGGTATGAAAAAGAATGTTGGTGGAACTATTGGGGATATTTTCGTCACTGTCATGTTTGTGCCTATCCGCTTTCCAATCAAATTTCAAGAGCATACTGACTGTACAGAAGCATTGTATTACTCCTAGGTAGGTATTGGATTTGTTATCCAAAAATATATGTACAATAATTTGTATTGCATATATATATTTTTTTTTCAAGACTTCAAAACAAGGCAATTTACACTCAAAGTAAACCTCAAGTGACAAATCCCAATCTGAAAGTTATCACCCCAATCCCCCAGAAAAGACGGTCGTTGTCCGGGGGTGGAGATATTGCTGCCAAGGTGCCCAAAACTGAGGTTAGTCATTTTTGGCACATAATTCGGCAAACCCTAATTCAAACAAACATAAATTCTCTTAACCCTCTCCATACTGTATTAGACACAGGCCCACCTTATTTGGGCATCTATGGTTGCCTCCAGCATGGAGAGGGTTAAGCTGTACTGTTTTATAAAAACATATTAAAATCCTGTGCTATACTTGTACTAACTGTGAGCTCTGCCTCATTGCTCAGTGTATGGGTTAACATAAAATAATCACTCGCTCGCACTCACACACTCACACACTCGCTCACTAACTCACACACCGACTCACTCGTGTCGCAGGACAAGAATCTGACGCCGGAGGAGCGCGAGTTGCGGCGGAAGCTGGAAGAGCAGAAGCGACTGCGGGCGGAGATCATCAGGAGGAAGGAGATGAAGCGACAGACGGAGGCGGTGCAGCGCAGGAAGGAGCTGGAGAAGAAGCTGGCTATAAAAGGTAGAGCAGCTTGGAACGTCTACATACAAAATATCTGCTTCCCCATGGCAGAAAGTTTTGCATGGGTGATGTGAAGCACTAATTCAATCAAAACTTTATAGCAGGTATATGTAGATGTTGTAGCCAGTATACTCGACACAATTAGTTATTAAAGACCATTAGCCAATTTTGACATACATTTATCAATAATATTATTGTATTTTCATAAACATTTAACAACGAAATATCTGACTTACCTTGATGTATTTTGTTGAGTATATCTCAGGTACACTGACAGTAAAGATGTGAAAAATATAAAGTTATTCTTCTTCCTTGAAAAGTGTTTTGAGTTCTTACTCCAGATATGTGTACACGCCCTGTTCCATGTTCCAGGTATGTCAATAGAAGACCTAGCCGAGCCCAGCGACGGATCTCAACAGGGTCAGCCCATCCAGACTATCGGCAGTCCCGGGATCATCAAACCGCCCAATCAGCAGAAAAGACCCGGAGTTGGCCGAGGTCAAAATGTGCGGCGCCTGTCAGGTCCACTCAGTGTGCCAGGTCAAGGTCAGACAGCCAACCTCCAGCAGGTCAACACACAGCTGTCCAATCAGGGCGGTCAGAGCGCCGGAGTCAAGAGACTGATGGGTGGCGACGCAACGGGGCCAGTGCAGGCCAAGACCGCGAAACTGAATGTGGGTCAAGGCCAGCAAGCTATGAGAGGTCAAGGTCGTGGGGTCAGAGGTGGGCTGATGAATGCCAGAGGTCGAGGTGCATTAGGAGCTGGAGCGGGAAATATGTTCAATAAAGGTCAGACGTTTCCTGGTCGAGGAAAACTCACCAAAGGACAGGGCGGGCCCATGATGCAAGGGCCCAATCGAGGACGCGGTGGGCCTAACATGATGAGAGGACAGGGAGCAATGGGTATGAGGGGCAACAGCATGCGAGGAGGACAGGGTCCAATGAGGGGCCAGCCGAACAATAGGGGAGGGCTTAATATGCGTGGTGGTCCAAATATGCGTGGAGGCCCAAATATGCGTGGTGGCCCAAATATGGGTGGTGGTGGCCCAAATATGGGTGGTGGCCCAAACATGGGTGGTGGCCCAAATATGGGTGGTGGCCCAAACATGGGTGGTGGCCCAAATATGGGTGGTGGCCCAGGCCCAAATATGGGTGGAGGCCCAGGCCCAAATATGGGTGGAAGCCCAAATATGAGAGGTGGACCAAATATGCGTGGAGGCCCGAACATGCGTGGGAGCCCAAATATGGGTGGAGGCCCAGGCCCAAATATGGGTGGAGGCCCAAGCCCAACTATGGGTGGAGGACCGAACATGGGTGGAGGCCCAAACATGCGTGGAGGGCCGAATATGCGCGGTGGGCCCAACATGCGAGGAAGCCCAATGAGAGGTCGGGGGAGCCCCCCGGTCATGCGCGGACAGCCTAACGGAAGGATGAGAGGGAGAGGACAAGGTCCTCAGCGTGGAGGGGCAGCAGGAAGAGGAGTTGCCTCCCCTGAACCAGCCCCCATGAACACGAGGACCGTAGTGGCGACATCTCCCATGCAGACCCGCTCGGTCGTCAAGGCTCAGGCCGACAGCCAGAGGAAGGTGGTGGCACGGGGTCGAGGCCGAGGTGCGATGCGAGGACGCGTTGGCGCAGCACCTTCGTCCGACGGTCGCGTGAGTTCAACACGTTTTTTCAATTTTGTTTGGTTTTTCTCTGTCTTTATTAAAATTGTAATAATAAATAATAGCATGTGTTTTTATTATGCTCTAAATCCAAGCTTAAAAGCGTGCTCATAGCTTGTTTTTAAAAAGAGGCCATGACTAGTCTCTAGGATATGTATCTCCTAGGAGGAATTATTATTTTTATTCACTTATCTTTTTACAGAAAATCATAATGGGACCGACGACAGTACGTGTGACAAATCTGTCTGCGTCTACCAATGTTGTTAATCTGGAGATCCTATGCAAGACTGTGGGTGTGCCCGAGGTGGGTGTCTGTGCTTACTTTAACTCTCCATGCTGGAGGTAACAAGAGCTGTGTCTTTGTCTAATCCAGCAGGGAGAGGGTTAATGAGCTAATACAGCTTGCCATAGCTCTGTCTATTGCAAGTTCTAAGGAAATATACTATTTTATAAACATTTAGCTAAATGTTATTATAATAATGAACTAATGAAACCTAATGGAACCTCGTACCGTTCTTCTTCCAATGTGTCTGCACGTTCTTGTTGAATACATGGAGCCTGTAGACATTTAAAAATTCTTTGTTGTTAATATAATGTGAAGCTACATTTATATGTCCAAAAATGCCAGTGGTGCGTATTTAGTTGTGTTGATATACACGCCTGTTTCTGTGTCGGTGTAGAACATCAAGCTGATGAAGGATGCGAAGCAGGCCATGATCAAGTTCACCAACTCCAATCACGCTGCAGCTTTCACCAAGAAGTTCAACAGGTATTGTAACGGATATTCTCTTGTATGTTATTATTGGTAGAATTCGTAAGCTCTCTTAGTGTCCTATGTCAATGTCTCAGCATCCATTTTTTTAATCTAAAAATTAATAAATGGAAATTGAAAATTAATAAATGGAAATTGGACTTTGATCCTTGCATAGCAGCCACTTTGAAACAATCATACAGTTGCTATTGTAATTAGATTATGTGTTTAGTTTTGCCACAATAACATGAAATAACTCCAGTATATTTCTACTCTACAAAAAGGATGAGTACTGAGTTATATTTAATTTTTATTTTATTTAATGGAAATGATGTTCTGGGGCCGTATTCATAAAAGGGCTTAAGTCAGTTTTTGATTATCAATATGTAGCAACAACTGACTTGAGCCCTCTATGAATACCAGCCCTGGAAATAAGTCATAAAGCAATTTCTTCGTAACCAATAATTTCATATTTCTCTTTCAATATTAACAGTTAAATTTTCCTCTACAGGCACATGATCGATCTATCGCATATCAACGTGGAACTAGTCACCTGATTGGAGGCGTGGTCTGAGAAATAACCTCTGCTGATTGGTCCCTTGTCTCATCCTTGTATGGGGCGACCTTTTTACCCGACAACATGGCAGAGTAACATCTTCTGCTCTGGTGGCACATCTGATGCTGCCTATTGGTTTGTGCTAAATATTGTATGTTCAGCTGAACGACTTTTATTTCATGTTGTGAGCGCAAAATGTCATTAGCACAAGATTCCTCTATAGTATTAGTTGACATGTTTGTTGAATATGTTGAATTGTACTAGATGAGATGCGTCTCAAACTTGTGCAAAACCCTACTGTAAAAAACTACTGTATAGAGCTTCAGCGAACTGAAAGAGACAACTCTTGATGCTGCATCAAAACAAGCTCAACAGCAGTGCTGGAAACAGGGTATGCTGTATGGAGCTTCAGAGAACTGAAAGGGGAGAGAACTACAATTCATCAACGATAATCGAAGACCACAAAAGATTTAGAGAAAAGAAGAAAAGAGGAGTTGTCAACTGCTACTTTCAAGTCAAGATGATTGTGTTTGTGTGTTGTCGAGTGATCGTCTTGGACGATGATGTTGATTCCATGAGTTATTGACTTGATATAATTCGGCATGGCAATCATCAGTTTATTATTAACACGTGGGAACTTTTAATGATGGGGGGGGAAAACAGTCCCAAGATGTATTTTTATGAATATATATTTTTTGCCTACGTGAAAAATGAAACGTCATTGTTATAGTGGATCTAAATTCATCGGTGTTTTATCAAATGAAGGACATGAAGAAATTTCAATGAAAACGTTTTACGAGGTCATCGATGTTTAACTGACATTTTATCTGTTTTATCGATCTCGAGTTAGATGTATGTCTGGTTACATCTGTCTGTCGATCGTCTTGTGTTGGTGTCGGCTAACTAGTCCTGTTGGTTAAACGTTAAGTAGTTTTGGTTTCGTCATGACAACACTCTACATAGGTTTCGCCATGACAACACTCTCTGACATGCCATCCTTTAGTATTTACGTAAAACATTTATCCAACTTCAGAATATTCTGTTAAAATTTAACTCTTTATGCTGGAGGCAATCGGAGATGACCTAAAGAGCAGTTCTTGTGCTTAGTCCAATAGGTGAAGCGTTAACCCTATCCCTGCTGAAGGCAACTGGAGATACCCTAAAAAAAACGTTCTTGTGTTTAATCCAGCATCGAAAAGGTTAAATATGATAATGATTGAACAACAGTCTGTGTCACTGGTTTATACTCGGGAACAGTGTAGAATCGTGATCATGTATTTTTAAAATTATTTTTATAGTAACAATGCTTTGTCGTCATGGTATTGGTGGTAGCGATCATGCTTTATACTGTCACCTTAATTACTGGAGATGATTGCTTCATGTTAACCCATGATGCATTTATGATTTAGTCATGTACATATGCTAAAGCTTGCTAACAAGCATTCACATTTTTCGTATGGGAGGAAATGAAAATTATTCATCAAAATAATATTGCTGTATGATAAATATAAAATACTTAAAGTATAACTGAGATTGTGTAGATATGCTGATTGCTAGGTTTTATATATATATATACTTGGACCACGTAAGTAAATTATGTGTTTCAAGTATTCTTATTAGAACATTAAATACCAACTTTAGATCTGCATTGTATTTTCTTCTATACAAATTTTTAATATTCTGAAAATATCCACCCTTCCCTCCCATCTGCTCTATCTCTGTATTGATTACAGTAAAATAATGTTCCTACATGTAATATTTTAACACAAAAAATATCAATTAACAATTCAGAACGGTAAATTCAAATCTTTGACAATATGATTAGTTATTAAAAATGGAACTAGACTTACATTTTGACCATAGTGGGTTTCTCCTCTTCTCTCCCTTCACTCACCCACCATACCCACGATTTCTTTTTAAAGTAATAACACTAAAATTGGAGAGAAAGAAAATCCTCAAATAATGTTCACATATCATTATTATCATCAAATTAACAATATCAGTGAACATGGCTTCACCAGTGTTCAAAATAATGACAATAATGAGGGTGCTATTCTTCATAGGACCAATGTTAAAGGTGGTAAAATCAATCATTTTCAGGGGGTCGCACAGATACCTTTAACATTGCAGATTTTCAAATGACCCCCGGACCCTCTTTAATTCGAACACTGTCAAATATGACTTACCGTAATCCTCGATAGATATGGACACAAACATTACTTCCATAGTAACTGTTGTAAAAGGAGTATGTACATCATCTGATTAAGTACCACCTGTTGACTAGATTAAATTGTATACTCCTCAGGGAATTGAGAAGGAATGCTGAGTGCACACTGATCTATTGACAGGAGACCATGATGTAATTTGAACATAACTGGATGTTACTGGATTTGAATATTCATTAATATTATTATTATTATTATTGTTGTTTTATCCATCAATCAATCCATTTACCCATCTCTATATCTATCCATATATCTAATCTTGCCATTAATAACCTGGATAACACGATGGTCGTCATAAATTTGTCATCAAATAATTTCTGTATCGTAAACCAAAACCATGCTAGTAAAATCATGCATAAAATTACATCTGGTTTGAACTAAATCATCGTCAATGTATCAAATATTTTATTATGGACATCAACAGCATTGTTATATTGATGGCATGTCAGAGGTCATGACATTAGACGTCACATGTCGTAGGTTGCGAGCAAAATATCTTAGGATAGTTTTGCATACCACTTACATGTTAATTATAAGTGCAATCATTTATGGTTATTAAATAATTGTGTTGATACAAGCAATATTTTTCAAATATTGTATCATTTGTGAAACAAATTTATTCTCAAATGTTTTGGATCATGACAGAAATGAGAAATGTTGTGCAGTTTGTAAGTATCTTGTACAAATACCGTATTAAGAAATCTGTAAAATAAAAGGAATTATGCTTTTGACGTTCTGGTTCCCATCTCTCTGTGCATCATCTTATGGTATTTGTACAGCGATATCAGTGTTTGGATGATACCTTTGTTTATTGTGTTGACTACCATGAAAACAAATAATAATACTGGCGCAACTATATATATTTTTTCTTAAAGAAAATGTAAACGGATAGGAATTGTCCATTAATAAAAAATATATATTTATATTCCATTCAATGAATATACAATATAAGTTCTACAAAGTTTCATTTTAAAATGTTGTTATAGATGTAATGTAATTGTGTGTATTCTAGACTAAAGGTATTGCCATCCAAGCACTGTTATCTGTAGACAATATCAACAACTGGGCTGTAAAAATGAGTACTTTTTAACACAATTAATTTACAAGACATTTTACAAATATATATAGAATTAAATAAATACTACGTAACATTTGCAGAAAAACAATGCGATTACTGTAATTACAGATCTTTCGTGAATGCTTTTTTCTTTGTGACTGCTGGTGTTTCATATGTTTTTGTACATCCACAATGACTCACTCGCATCCACAGTGCTACTATTTGATGTATAGTATTTCCCACTCATCAGTTATTCAATGCATAGGTGTATAATCATAATAATAACTATGCTAGTTTGCACCCTCTCAAAGTCTGGTGTAGTGACTAGTGAGAGTATTCACTAATATGTGTTATGCTTAAGTCTTGGACAAAACATGTCACTGGCTTTCAATATTCGTAAATACCTTTTTCTACCGTTCTGTTCCATAATAGTAGCTTATAATAGTCTTTGTAGCTTCTCTTCTCATAGTGATGTAGGAAATATTGTGAGCCGATCTCTGTTCATCTCTTAAATACTTAACTCTTCTTATTTTCCCAACTTTTCTCTTTCTTTCTCTCTCTCTCTTTCTCTCTCTCTTTCTCTCGCTCTTTCTCTTTCTCTATCATCTATCTATCTTGTTCAATCAGTCCGGTATACTCTATTAATCCTCTTTCTATCAATCCTGTCTCTCCTAGCAATCCTGTTTCCCTATCAGTCCTTTCTATCAATCCTGTCTCCCTATCAGTCCTTTATATCAATCCTGTCTCTCCTAGCAATCCTGTCTCCCCTCTATCAATCATGTCTCTCCTAACAATCCTGTCTCCACTCATCAATCTATTTCCAGCAATCCTGTCTCCTATCAATCCTGTTTTAACTTTTAGTATGATGAGTACTAGTATATTGAGAACAAGTAATGTTCAATGTTTGAGCAATCTGTTTCCATTATTGGCCACGAAATTATAGACTTCATGCCAGGGCAAGTTTTGATATGATCATTTATTTTCTTTACCCGAGATACTATTAGTTGCATGTTTGGTTATTGGTACTAGGTATCGATTCTCGAAGCTCATATCCACTATGAGACCATAGCGATCTCGTAAGTGCCAGATAGTCATGTATAAGAGATTACTACGAGAGTGCTTATGGTCTCGTAGAAGATCGCTTCGAAAGGATACCCAGGATTTTATGAGCTGAAAATTCCTGTACATCTAGACTGCAGATCGACAGAAACTTTTAGATTTTAAAATTCTGTCCACCCCAATAAGGCATGTGTAATACATTTATCATTACCGGTACTTGGATCATAGATGTGATAAATCGTGAACAAATGTTGTATTAACTTAGGATTATGATCATTCACATTGAAACAGAGTAATGTCCCCTTGTCTTGTAAACAAAACAAACCAGGGGCCGTATTCATAAAAGGGCTTAAGTCAGTTTTGGAAGACAAAATATAGCAAAAACTGACTTACGCCATTTTAAGAATACCAGTACAATTTTATACTTTACACTACGCTACGTTTCTAAATCTAGTGCTTGACTGAACAATTTTGTATCAAAATAACAGGAAATCGGTTTGCGCATGCGTCCAGTCCATTCCCTTCATGCTTTGGGTTGTCCTACTATTTGCTAACAAACACTACGTGCTCAAAAGCAGAAGCAAAAAGTAGCACTACGTAGTACTACCAGTGTTGGCTGAACGACTATTGTAGCGTTATGTAGCAAAAAGTGGCAAAATGTATCGTGTCCTGAATACACCCCAGGGGTGCATTCAGGCTGCACTACTTTTCTCCACATATAGTACTATGTAGTGCTACAGAAGTTGTTCAGCCAGCATAGTACTATGTACCTGGTAGTACTATTTTTCACTACAACTTTGGAGCTCGTAGTGTTTTGTAGGAAAACCCAAGGTATGAAACAAACAAACTGGACATATGCGCCAGCGATACAAACTGACTAGACGTAAGTATAAACCGATTTCCTACTATTTTCCTACAAACCCGCTCAGCCAGTCAGTGCAGTGTAGTGTAGTGAAGTGAAGTGAAGTGTGCATCCTGAGCGAAATAGAGTAATGTCCCTTTGACTTGTGAAAAATACAGCCAACATTTATGGAGATTTTACACAACAGCAACTGTGGTGTATAGGTGAAAGGTTCCCACTGTCATGTAAAACAAAATCAGAAACTGACCAATCAAATACTGTAAATCATAAAACTTTAACGAGTTGCTCTTAGACGTTAACATTTAATTCTTTAACATTTTAAAAGAATATTCGATAGGTGTACGTGTGTAAGCCTTTCAATATTCCCGTCATTGATGTTGTTCATGTG
>JAUTBZ010134923.1:0-13571 GCA_032361785.1 Lepetodrilus galriftensis
ATGTAGTTCTAATGATGATGATGATGATGATGACAATGATAATAATAATAATGATCATAATAATAATAATAATAATAATAATAATATATAAAACTAATAATACTAATAATACAAATATGTAGTAAATAATGAAGTATTCAGTCACTGTAGTACTCATTCATGCCAATACATAAGTATTCAGTCAGAATTATGGAGCAACTCGTACAGTACTACAGTATTAAGCTAATGAAAATCATCAGATTTAATTGAAATACCTACTTTTCATGGAACATGAACAGATATCGTACCAGTCACATTCAACACTAGAAATGAAACAGAATGTGGTCATTGACTCTCCTGCAATAGAAAGATTACATTTATGATAACATCCACTAGCAGTAACTTGGCAGACATCTTGAACGACTTCAGATCATAAACATTGCCTTGAACTATTATTTCTTTTAGATAATATTTATTTATCCAGATACGTTTACTTACTGGATGGTTATTTATATACGTATTGAATTTAACAAGATAAAATTCAGTGGATAAATCAACTTCTGAAACTAATTCTAAGAAGTGAAAGAAACTGCGATTACAGCAAGACTAACAGTAAAAGGAGATTTCTCTCAGAAAAGAAATATTTGTTCACAGGCTAGCTTCCTCGTCTCTCTATTGTCTGATCTGCCTTGTTCTCTGTCTCTCCCAGTCCTAATTACGTCTGGCTGTGGTATCATTTGGGCTTTTTTCTTCTTTGTCTACAGTTACATTTGAAACATCTGCTTGTGACTCCCATGTCTTACATGATGTCTAAAGAACAAGGATGTTCAGCTTTCAACATTTTTTGGGTGGGTTGGCTGGGGGTTGGGGGTGAATTGAATGAAACATGTCATATGGTTTTGTTTAAATTTATGTTTAAGTATAATTGAAGAAAGGATGAACTGTTTGTAAGGTTTGAGAAATTTGACTCCAGTCAGATGTGACCTCACATAGAATATTTGAGAAACATTATATTTCACACAATATTTACTGGTATACAGACCAATTTCCTAACTTATTACCGTAAATTGTATCTTCACATCTGGGTGAAAGATTCCCACTGTGATAATAAATCGCTCATCAAATTCACTCGGTAGTATTCATTAGTACTGTAATCACTTATTCATTCATGATTCTCATTTCACACTTGTATATGTCGGGTAATTCCTGTGTTCGAGTCTATCTGGTTCTTGTGAGGAATGCATCAATATTTTATTATTTTATCATCAGAATAGTCAGAGCTTAATGCAGTTATCATACTTGGTCTGGTCGTATCAGTTGATACTCTCAGCTTTACTGCACACATTCAGCACTAAAGATTTTATGGGTTTCCTTCTGCCCTAAACTGACAAGCCATGATATTAGTGAAAGAATCTTGAAAGTGGCTTTAAATCCCAATTAAAAATAAATAAATAAAACTTAAAATGTTATCTGACTAGAATTGTACATGTGGTGAAACCAGAAACAGATAATTACCTTAAATTTAATTACCTTAAATTTATACCGTTTCAGACATTCTATTGTTGACCGTGTACCGTATACTGTAATTGACATGCCTTCAGAACTGCACCTGCGCAAATGTCTTTGAAAAGAGTACTGTTATCCACACATTAAGCCAATGTTATGCAAATAAACCTCATGGATGAGCAGGTTTAGTTTTGATTAAAGCTATCCTCCACGGTACTTCGTCAATAGCACTGCAAAAACTTGAGTTGTCGCAAGACCTGGCTATGCATATGAAGATAACACCTGTATGCACACTGCATGCATATACAAACAATTCATACAAATCTTTCTCTATGTCAAACTGATCTGCATTGCATAGAAGATGCCTGTGGGCCGAATACCATGCAATATTGACCCAATACCAATGCGAAGTGGCCCCAATACCAAGGGCCCAATATCATGCAGTGTGGGCCCAATACCATGCAGTGTGGACCCAATACCAATGCAAAGTGGACCCAATACCAAGGGCCCAATATCATGCAGCGTGGGCCCAATACCATGCAGTGTGGGCCCAATACCATGCAGTGTGGGCCCAATACCATGCAGTGTGGGCCCAATACCATGTAGCATGGGCCCCTACTATGGCCCCTGGTATTTGCATGTACTATTACCATGTAGACACACAAGCTTTGTATCATACACATACCTGCACTGATATCTGGATGGTATAGTATACTGTACATGCATGTATTTGCTGAGATAACAGGGTGTCTATGTGGAGCCAACAAGCAATAAAAGCTGTGTGTTTATCTTGCAGGTGTTTCATAATTCATCGTATAGACATTATAACCCGTGGAAGAGAAGGTCCATGTTATTATAGAAACTTGTACCTGTGGATTCAAGCATATTACCCAATAGCTATAGAAACATATTCAGTGTATATACATATAATCTGCAACATGAGAAAAATACTGTTCTTGTGATTTGATACTAGTCTTAATATTATATCCCGCAGCAACGTTAAACTACATATTCACTCATTCACTTAATATTATGCCAATATTTTTAAATGTGTGGCAAATCTTAGTATAATCTGCAAAATATCACCAACCATAGTTGTTCTTTCAAGGAATGTCCATATTGAAAATAGGCCATTATTGCAAGAAAAATATTTCGGAGATTTCCTTTGAAAATAGTAAATGTGGACTCTGTCTTAAAGTATTACATGAATCATTACCAAACTCAGAACGCATGTTAGTAATGCGTAATCAGAATATTTGAGATTTAGGTTGTAGGAGGATGCAGTTGATCTTGATCAGTCCAGAGGAATGCATGGAATCTCTTAAATCAAGTAAATTTGTCCAAGACTTTCTGGAAGTATGCATGCATGGGTGTTCCTTCCTCCACGGACTGAACACATCTTACTAACAACAGAAGACCTGTGGAAGCTTCAGGATGGTTCGTGTGTGATATTGTCAAGCCCTAACTCTGCTGAGTTCAGGTGATTAACCAGATGCATCCATGCATAATACAACAACAGGATGATAGTGATTGCCGAGTGGCTTCTGAGAGGACATCCTGTTGTCTTGTTGAGAATTGTAACAACGTGATTACATCTTACAAGGTCAAGGTCAGAGAACCAGGCATGTTAATTCAACGCTGGACATTATCTTTAGAAAGTCAAGTTTCCTTTGTCTCACTATCCAACTGTAAATACAGCGATATTTTTCTGCCTTGTATCTTGGTTGTATGAAATAACACATTCTGTCTTTAAGAGTTCCAGCAGTGAGCCATTATGATAATAACTATCAGTCGCATGAATTTGTCAAGGGAATACTACATGACCCCTAGATGGGACCCGGTCTTCTGAAGTCATGTTTGATAGGGTTTTAACACCAATTGCTTCAATATGGTCAGTATGGAGCTCTGAAATGTTTGATAGGGTTTTAACACCAATTGGTTCAATATGGACAATATGGAGCTGGGAATATCTTCCTTAGAACAAACAGAATGGATTTTGTGGTTTAATATCTCGGCACATCTTTTAAATAATAATCTATATTTTTCAATCCACAACAGTAATTTTTTAGGTCAAGTCAACTTTCAAAAAATAATTCTTGAATTCTTTTTTAATGATCCAAGATATTAGCGATAAAATTGCATGTATTGATTTTCAACCCAATAGAGATTCCTCTTTTCTTTTGCTTTTTGCATTGGCCTAACCTTTTAACGGAAATAAAAAAAATCAGCAAAATCTAATTTGATTTATTGACATTGCTCCTATTCTATTGCAGCCAGCATACATTTCGCTGAAGTTGTGCAGAGATAACTAACTGATTTCACTAGAGACGTAATGGTGATATATTAAATAGCACATCTTGTAATATCCTTTTACCATCCAACATTTGTCTGTTAGTTCAGTGTTAGTCTAGGTCAATATGTGTCCAGTTTGTGCAGAAATAACCAACTTATTTCACTAAAGACATAATGGTGATGTACTAATACAGCACATCTTGTAATATCCTTTTACCATCCGACATTTGTCTGTTAGTTCAGTGTTATTCCAGTTCAATGTGTCCAGTTTGTTGTGGTACACTTGTACACTGTTGCACAGCATTGGTGTGAGGTATCGCTCATGAAGTCGGGGTCTATCTCCAGGAACCATGGCCTGGTGTGACCCTCCTGTCTCCCCGCCAGACTCTGTTTACACTGTATGTCAGTACATGTTTAGACTGCCTATCACTTGCCGGGCCTGTGGTCACAACACTCAAGCCTCCTGGCAGTAGACTTAAATCATCTTGGGTTACTGGTAGACAATCAGGGGGTATTTATCAGCGCCGTTATCAGATTAAGCAGTCTTGCACCTTGATGGTAGAATCCTTGTTTGTATTTTATGTTATTTTATTTGTGTTTGATTTTAGAGCCTTTGGTGAGGCTAGACACATAATATGAGCGTATATTAGCATGATAGTCGGCATAATCATTAAGGTATTGGATTTAAGATTTTTAAACTTTCAGAGATTACATCATCGCCGGTGGGTGAGATATTCCCGCTGCGACATAAAGCCTTAGTTCAATCAATCATAGATTTAACATTTATCTTTGTCCAGTTTCAACGTCATAGACAGGATGTAAGTTTGTTTGATGGATTTGATATCCTTTTGCTTTATCTGATTTGTTGTATATGGATATCCTTTCACATTATTTTCTGATGTTTTGGATACCCTTTCAAGTTCAGTTTAGTGTATGGAGGTAACCATTCCATTTTGGTCTGATATTTGAGGTAGATCTAAGATTTTGTTCTGGATGGGATATCTATTTAATCTATGTATGGTGGCTGGAATATCCTTTTTTTAGCCTAAACTGAGTGTCTTTTGAGCTTATTTTATAAGTGTAATTCCATCTGTTCTTGCTCATTTATATTAATGTCACTCTGGTAAATCGAAGTGTGTCTCCTAACTGTGTCACGCTGACTCTCATCGCAAAGCTGGAATGGCTTCAAGTTGGATTCATGGCCGTGTGTCAGCTGTCAGTTTGGACAAGCTGAGTCTTGCAGAAGATCCCTAAATCCCTCTTCACCTCACCGTCCCCACACCGATAGTCCACAACACTGCAGTGAGCGTCAACAGACCGGGGCGACGGCCAACAGTGTCTACCCAGATGGCAACATCAGTTGGTGCACCGGCCGCCTGTGTGTGCTCCGTGTATGATGCACGATAAGCACTGCACGAGAGTACGGCTGAACTTTGTCATGATGGTCCGGGCAAAAGGATTTCGTCTGCGGTTTCCCCGAAATCTTTCTTTGAAAAGATACATCTTTGTTTGTTGATGCGACACTTTTGAGAGAAAATGACTTCTTTAGAAGGAGGGGACGAGTGTTGATTTATACGTATGTGCTAAGTTATCATGGCTATGTGATTCGCAGGCTTTTGGTCGAGTCGTAAACATGTAATTGGAGAAAGGTTTGCGAGACGATGTTCTAAATGTGTCAGTTTCTTCCTAAGACAACAGCATGTCCGAGGTGCACAAGTCATCAGCATCTTTGAAAGTGACGTTTATGTTAATCCGACTTCCCACCAAACAGACTAAATAATATTTACAAGAAGATGCCACAGTCTCACAACTGATGTATTAAGTATCGAATATTTGGATATTTTCTTTCACATGTGTGTTACATTCATCTGATGTCAAGGCCATTTTGAAGGTCAAGGAGGCATTGAGGGATGTTAGGGTTTCAAAGTATGTCATCTTGCTATACAGTCTATATCGCCAGAATAGAATATGTATATAAAACAAATAGTGTTTGTATAGATTAGATAACGTTAAATATTGCAGTTTATTTTTAGAAATGGTAAAATGTAACTATATATTGTGTTTGAAATAGATAAGACTCGTTACTGTCAATATTTTAATAAGATGTTTGAAAAATAGTAATGACACATGATATATGCATTTTTGATGTTTATGTTTTGCAATGTTTTCAATTACTGGTAGATAAATCGTGAATGTCTAAGAATCTACATTGGATGCATGTAATGTGAACATGAAGAATGAAATAGCAAAGTTGACATTATCTACATGCCAAAGCATTTTAATCAAAGGAAACATCTAAAAGGTTATCAAGTGTTAAGTCCAATGTGAATACACGATAGATCATGATAAATCTCAGCTGGTATAATGTCTCGCTGAAATGCCAGATTTCATCAGGGTTTGAGATAAAAGCAGTGAAATTCAACAAATAGGATATTGTTATTCTTTTTGGTTACATGTGGAGCTTACACAACTTTAATTGATAGAAGACAGTTTGGGCCATTTATAATTGTGGAATTTTTCATATGGAGATTACATGACAAATGACTAGTAGTGTAGATATTGGTAGCTTTTTAAATTCTAATGATAACTATTAGAAAACATCATCAATAAAACTGTCATCGTGTCAGCTTTTATATGGCTCCTCTTTATTCACAAAATTAATGATAAACTCGGTTGCACCTGCTTCAATACATTTTGGCCAAGATGGCACTCTTATATCTTGATATAAAACGTGGAATCTCAAATTTCTTTAATTATTCTTTCTAAATTTGAATAACAGCAATTAGTTAACATACTAAGAGATTAAAATGCACAGCAATTAAACTCAATTTGTTTTAATATAAAGAAAGTGTTTTACATGCCAAGCTGTTTATATCTGCAAGTCGTGTCTTCAGCTGTTTTCTGTTTTGCTTTTGTCCACAGCTTGGACGGAATTCTATAAAGTGCACAAAACGTCTTCCACATGTTTTCCTCGTTATAGTTCCCCCCTCTCACCCTTCTCATGTTCTCAAAGCTAACCTGAAAATTCAAGTCATTCAGTTCTTTCTATGATTGTTTGTACATTCAATAATGTGTGTAATAAGTGGTGTAGTATGTATACTAATAAGTCATGTTCTGATGTTTATCGATATTTGGTAAATATTAAAGATACTGATCAAGGAAATGGTCAGAATCAATTAAAATGTTTAGAGGTTAAGATATTGATTATTTTATTAAATTATGTGATATAACCAGTTTGTACCAACATTGATAATAATATTTTAATTCAGTTATAAATTGTGAATTTTGATCCAATACCTGACATTTAGTTGAAAGACAACATCAGTTGTGAGAATAGATGTGAATGTGGTAAAATTATTTTTAATAATAAATAAAATAAACTATGTTTCTGTTACATTTGTAAAATGTCAAATTGTTTTTAAAACATCAGCGGCTGATCACTGTTGATTTCTCTACCATGATTAATGGATTACCAAATCTGAGGATCACTAATGATGAATGATGCCCTGTTTTGAATTACGAAATGGCATGTTTACGACAAGCGACAAAATGATAGTTCTTTTAGAACCCCGCAATTGTCACTGCTTGATGCAGGAAAAAGTAATGATTAACAGATCCGTTGTAATTCTGATCAGGCAGCATCCTTGACACGGTGTGGTATGACAGCACCACCATTTCCACAGAGGAGGCAACCAGCGACACTGTTAACCCTCTCCATGCTGGAGGCAACCAGAGAGGCCCTATAAAGAGCTGTGCCTGTGTCTAATTCAGCAGAGAGAGGGTTAAGGGTTATAGGGTTAAGGGTATCTTACCATCATCATTGTCAGCAACATAGTTAAATGCTGTAGCACCTCCTACCAACATCATCTGAGTTTACAGCTATTATTCAACCATCAAAAGTTAGTTGTATGCAAATTTAATTACTTATAACAGGACTTTACTGCAGTTTTATTGGTTGACATTGAGGAGTTAATGTCTAATCCAGTAGGGAGAGGGTTAAGTGTTATGGCACCTACCATTGAGGAGTTCATTTTAATTGACAGTCATAAAATTTGCTTGATAACTGCTTGACTGGTCAACAACAATTACATTAAAACCGTCTCTGTATGTCTGTGGGAATTGTTTATCTCCTATAGATATCTCATATTAGAGAATTTAATCACTTTATTTCCATTCACTCACTTTGTTCTCCATACAATTTGTATAATGTTGTTATTATAACTGACTGCAAATTCTTTTACAATCATTGATGTACGAGCATTGAAATTGATTTTACAAATTCAATTCTTCTTTGCGATTAATTAATATGCAGTATGGTGTAACAGGAATATTCAAATATATTTTTATGTGTTAACTGATTGAACCCTGTGCAGTAATTTATACATTGATCTATTCAAATGTTTAGAAAATTCAATGCACGTATTATATTGTATTGTGATTGACAGAATCTAATTACTTCCACCAAGATGCCAGTATAACACAGAGTACGTATATTGTTTATGGAGTTTCACAATGTGTTTGACAATAGCCAGGCATAATGTATGTGTGAAAGTATGGAACACGGTAGTTGAATTTAGTACATCTATATTGGTTGACCAATTTTCCAGGAAGTGACAGGAACATTTACATTGGTTGACCAACTTGTCAGATTGCCAGATATTGCCAGATAGTGACACAACTCACTGACAAACTCACTGACAATTGTCAGTATAGAATTTCAAAATAGCGTTACTTTTTTCTTTTTTTTCACAACCAAGGACACTTACCTTTTTCTATTGAATTATTAAATGCCGTTTATTTTATATTCAATACATATTTCAATGGTATTGGACCGGGATCTAGATCGTAGTGTGTTGTGTACTTCGACCAGGAAGAAGCCTCCGACAATGGAACTCTACCCACACCACGTTCGCTTTGAAAAGGGATATTATTTGATACTTCATACAGGTTTCCTTACATGTTCAAGTATCCCAGCAAATGTATGCAATTACATGGGACATTAGAGTATGCAACTGTATACTAGAGAAGTATCTACTGCATGTAGGTATTGATATTATAGCCATGTCGTGCTTTGCCAATAAGGAAGATATGGTCACCGTGTACTTCACTGGAATTGTACACTAGTTACAGGATGTGGTATAGTCTAATAGCGCAGTTAATAGCAGATCCCTGCACATCAAAAGATTCAAGGTGTCTGTTATCATGCACTTTTACGGAATCATGAAAATGTAGGTTTTACTGTATCATGAAGATGTAGGTTTGACTGTATCATGAAGATGTAGGTTTTACTGTATCATGAAGATGTAGGTTTTACTGTATCGTGAAAATGTAGGTTTTACTCTATCTATGGAATAACCTACCACTCCATCTATGTAGACTATGATGAACCAATAAACTGTGTATTTACCTTGGCCCATATATTCTTTCGAGAATACGAGCCCAGTTTAATGCTGCTTTCAACTAATCATGCCACTGTTATGAGTCTCAAAAGCACTTTTGAGCAGTTTTAAACTGGATTTAGGTGCTCATTATTATTATTATTATTATTATATCATGAAGATGTAGGTTTTACTGTATCATGAAAATTTAGGTCCACATGAATAATAAAAGCTGACTGATACGGTTCTTGATACCATCACATACTGCTTCATCATGGTCAATCCACTAATATAAACTGACTGAAGCTATACTGGTACTCCATACCCGCAAGTACTGCGAGGGAATCCCGATGTTCAGCCAGCGGTGTTCAGCCAGCGATGTTCAGCCAGCGCTGTAGTGGATGTCTTCAGCGAGGCTGTGTATCTAAATTATTACCTCACTGTTGACATCCTGGTAAAAACAACATGTTTGGGAGATTCCAGCAGGGCAGAGTGGAGTCTAATACCACTCCAGGCCAGCGAGGCAAATATCCAACATTGGAAGCAGTTAAACAAAGGTCTGAGTCCAAATTTACAAACACAAACATCATCTTTGCTTGGCCATGTTTGCTTAAAAATGTCAAATATTTCTGATAAAGTTTAGGAGCATCTCTAAGTTGTACAATATGTTGTATCTATATTGAGCTGGTATTATGCATTGTTCTGCTAATATGACTGTGTGCTTCTTAATAAGAAATGTTTTGAAGGCATATATATAATGGAATTAGATAAATATTAATTTCGTTTTTTTTAATGAACTGATGTCAAAACAAGATATGTGAAATGCTGTTATTAAAGTATCTGCTGAATGATGCCCTTTATTGGCATCAGAAATCGTCTCATACAGGAAGAATATTAACTTTTGAATTAGTCTCCCAAAAGCGTTGCTTATGAGTGAATATTCCTAATTCATTCATGCTCCCCCAAACAATGTTGATGTTTAATATCAAGATGTGATTAATTTGTGTTAGTAAAACATTAATGTGTATTTCAAGGAAGAGCATTGTGAGAAAAATAAATCACCCAAAGTTTTATAAAATTAAAACTTCTAAGAATCAACATTTTGAACTCATATTATGTGGTAAATACAGTGCAGACCTTTGTACATAACAATAACTACTGTTTATTTGAAAAATAAATTTGTCCACGTGTATTGCTGTAAGTGGTCTAAAAATCAACATTATGAACTTGTATGTGGCAAATACAGTGTTTATGATTTCCCTGACCTTTGTACATATAGTTGAATTGAAAAATATACATGTAATGTTCATTGCTGTAAGGGGTCTCGAAGACGGAGCATGACGTTGAACTCTAGAGGTCATTATAGTGCCGTCCTCTCTGTTACCTCTAATTAATGTCCTACAATCGCCCCCACAGGAGTAAAACACCTATCCTTGTGCTTATCAAATTGAATGGATACTTAACCCTTTCACCCCTTCTGACCCGTCACAGATATTTTCAGTACAACAAGCCCCGAAGACCCTATTTACAACACCCAACAGCGATTCAAGGAAGACAGATTGAGTGGCAACCCAGATCTTAAACTTATGGTTCTGCAAGTATCAATTAATTTACAAAAACCAACAAAAATATTAGCTAGCTGGCATCGAGACCTAAATGTAATTCCTTTAAAGCTACACCGGTATATGGAGCAGAACCTATAACAGGTACTAGGACAATTGGAAATTCATTATATAGGTAAATAAATAATATATTAGTTTGGAGATTAATCAAATTACCTACCTAGGACTAGTGCTATAAATAAAGATGGTATAGTGGGATTGTAGTCCTACTGAGTGGCCTGTGGAGGAAGTTCCTATAGCGGCCAAACAAGACTTGCGTACATAGTAGAGTATGTGCACAGCGGCACCATCGACTACACAGGAAACTAATTAGCATTGATATTGAAAGTGACCATCAGATGGCTTCTGTACTGAGTGGATGCAAGGTGACGTCAATTGTCTACAGCAGATTTTTGCCACCATACATTTCTGAAAAGTACCAAAGACTATTGATTACTAAGGCTTTGCTCATTTGGTGCAAAGCCATACGATTTTTGTCATCTATGGAGATGTCATTGACAGGCAACTCTGTATCTTACTTCTGAAGGTACTTGTTTCAATGATAGTCAGCATATACTTTCTGCAGTAGATTGATACATTCAGACATGATTTTTCGGCGAAATCAGGTAAAAGATTACCGCAGCAACGTTAAACTCCATATTCACTCACTCAGGCAAGATTTTATAACAATATTGTTACGTTTATTAGCAAATCTGGATATTCCGGATATTGATCCATGTAAGTGACTAATTATGCATTATTATTATCACATTAGCCACCCTCTGCTTGTGCTAACATTAACACCTTTGGATTGGCAGACCAGTGTGGTGTCATTGTGGTGTTAGCCGGCACCATACAGGTGGACACCCTTGGAGTGAGATACCAGTGTGGTGTCATTGTGGTGAGGTCTGACACCACGGACAGCTGGCCGGGAAGCCTGAGTATCCCTGGGACTTCCATCACATATCAATTAACCCCTGCATACCACACCTGCTTATTAATTAAC
This sequence comes from Lepetodrilus galriftensis, assembly GCA_032361785.1. Lineage (NCBI taxonomy): Eukaryota > Metazoa > Mollusca > Gastropoda > Lepetellida > Lepetodrilidae > Lepetodrilus > Lepetodrilus galriftensis. Next base: position 11,763 of record JAUTBZ010134923.1, read on the forward strand.
ATGACGTGTGGTTCTGTTCACTGGAACATACTGCCTTGATTACTATATACGGACACCCAAACTGAATTTGTACTTAACATGTTAACTGTAGCCCTATGCTGGATTAATAGCAATCATTGCTCTATCTGACTACTAGTATCTGCTCTATCTTTTATGGAATACAGCAAGAATACCATAGTGATCACCTTTTATGAAAAGTATTCAAAAGTATTGTATACATGCCTAATAATAAATATAAATGAAGGATTCAAAATACTTATAATGGAATACTAAAAAAATTATATTGCTGCAGTTTCATTTGGTTGTATCTTGGGATCATTGGGAAAAAAATAGAATTATTTTACATTTCAAATATAGTGGAATTATGCAATAAAGTTATATGTAATTTGATTATTTTATTTTATTTTTGCGATCTATTTTTAGAGTTATTTGGGTATACATCTTTGAAATGAATCTGTTGAGAAACGCGATATCTCAAAAACATTCTTGCCGTGGTTCATCAATTACAGTAAAGTGTAACCTTGTCCTCGAGACATGTTTTGAGTTTCCGATGCCTCCTAGCTAATATCCTATAATGCCATACGTTATGGTTTAGGATGCTGTCCTGGTTTAACCAGAGTCCCGCTCGTGTGTCCTGTTTACCTGTCTTTGTTTACGCTGGACAGTGGGCAGGCAGATAATTCTGTGGACATTCAACAAGATGGGTCATCTTTCCTCACACCTAGAGGCTGTTTTCTCAGTCATGGATGGACACTCGTACATGCCAACCATTCCTGTGAAAGTGGCCGGCATTCTTGTCAAGGTTCATTGAAGACAATCTGATGAGAACCAAACCGCCATGGCACAACCGATCATTTGACGGGATATGTCTTTACAAAACTTCCAGAATTACTTAAAAGTGGTCGAAATAATGAAAATAATGAGGGGGTCATTCTCCATAGGCCCAATGTTAAAGTTGGTAAAATCTGTACTTTTCATGGGGTCACAGAAACCTTTAACATTGAAGATTTTCAAATGACCCCCCCAGACACCTATTAATTCGCACTGCTTAATAATTACATAGCTTTAATACTTACAAGTGCACTAAATCATTTGACCAAGTAATTTGACTAAATAATTCCATTGTTTTAAAAGTACAAGTACACAAGTATAAGGAATGTGAATAGTTAGAACTGCCTCAATTTCCCTTTCCTGTCTCGAGTTTCTCAAGTTTGGAGTCAAGAGTGTCTGGTTACTGGGATACGGATTTATTGGTTGGAGTTTGACACTGGTAATGGTTGATTGGGTATTTTCCTTGACAAAGGCCTCCCTTGGAATGTGTGTGGTTTGTGGTGTCAATGTGTGGGGCAGACAGAATTAGTAGTGGTGTTAACCCCACTTGTTGGAGAACCAGAGATGGCCAATAGAACAGTAATATAGTGATTGTTCCAGCAGGGAGGAAGGGGTTAAGTCAGGAAATGATGGACATATAGATTGTTCTGTGACATGTCTGCACTTTTCCTTCTTTATTATTTGTTGTTTTAATTTTATTGTTTTATGTTTTGGAGTCATATTCTAGATGATGCGTGTCACGTATAGGTTAAAAATTCCAGCTGTGACATAAAACAATAATTGATGACTCATTCTAGATCATGCATGAATGAAAAATATCCATAATTAGAATAAATATTCAGGGATCGAAATTAACACTACGGTAGTCCTCTAGCCCGGGCCATTTCTCCCAATGCTAAATGTATCCTAAGGACTAGTAGAAATTCATAACATTTGTTATTTGTATCACTATTCGGGCTAGTAAGTTTTAAAGTTAGT
>JAUTBZ010134934.1:0-13569 GCA_032361785.1 Lepetodrilus galriftensis
GGCACACCATAAATCTACCCTATAAGCAAAACAATATGACGAAAAACGACTTTATTGGCGGCCATTTTGAAAATCAATATGCTGGCTTGCGTTATTTGGGTCAGTTTATATATACCTATCCCTTATGGATTGTTTGACCCATACAATGTAGGTTTAGACATCATAATTAGGCTTCTAGGAGTCTTACAAGCTGATATGTGAGAAGTCAATTCAGTATAGCGGCCATTTTGGATTTTGCCGATTTTCGGACCTTAGCAGTGAACAGATTTTATTAGATTTTTGATGTTGGTTAAAGCACATATTACTGAGCCTAAATCAGTTGAGAAACCCTTTGAACCAATTTTCCCGAACCTTAATGATACTTTGGACCTTCGTTTACTGGACTAGTACGTTGAATATTACTACCATAATATACAAATAGTTTTATTATATAAAATAATAATTATATATCTAGACTCTCTACTATTATTCAGTGGCAGTTTTCACATGATAAGTTCAGGTTTTACTAATATTGTATGACCGCTTCATATTGAAATGCATGGATGAAGTCTCGTTTGGTATTATTTTATGACCGCTTCATATGAAAAGATTGGATGAAGTCTCGTTTGGTATGCGAGAACAGACGAGACATGGTGGAAATATGGCGGAAAGAAACACTAGCACACATGAAATTACACATTACTTAAACGTAGAAAATGCAAAGGTTGTTGCTCTGTTGATGGTAACAGGGTTTATTATGTACCACGGCATTGTACATCTCAAATATGGTAAGAATGATGCGCACTGAGTTATAGCACGTGCACTGCAGAACAAATCGGGACGTGCTAAACCATTTCATCAGTGTTTTGTTTGCATGGAAACTGAAAATATGACTCTTAGAACAAATAATACTCGTGAATAAAAGTGGTATTACTTCATTAATATTACACCTAATGATATACACGGTCATTGATGATTATATCAGGCATTCGTCTCAAACAGCTGAGAAATTCCCAAAGACAAAGGTTATGAATGGCAAGCCTGAATGTAGGAAACAAGGGGGACAATCTGCTCATGCATTTTAGATAAAAACAAAAACAAACCAAAAACAATTTCAAGTAGGGTACTAGAGTATATGCAGCATATTCTGACCACTTTTGCAGACTAGGGCTCTACACATGTTATAGTATTAGTAATACTAGTACAGCAAGGAACTACATGTCCACACACTGGTTTAATTGAGGCCTTGCACGGGAAGAATCGTTTCATTGCCGACGCCATGCTGGGTGGCAGACGACATGGCGTATCGACGTATAATAACATGCAATAACAATGAAAATAGTGCCATTTCTCCAGTCATACAGGGCTCTACATTAACTTTTTGAGGCACCTGTCCCTGTGTCCTTATCGGACATGTAACTACTGTGAAAAGGGCTTGTTAATCTGGGCTATTTCACATGTCCGCCTGTGGATAATACCTGTCCCAGGCAGGCGGACAATTCTTACTGTCAAGCCCTGTAGTCTACTGACTGTCAAGCATACAGGGATCAAAATTAACACTAACTCGCTAGCCCGGGCCATTTCTCCCAATGTTAAAGGTATCCTAAGGGCAAGTAGAAATACATTTGATATTTGTATCACTATTCAGGCTAGTAATATTTAAGTTAGTTTCTATCGCTGAACATAATACTGTATGTTTATTTGTTGTTGTTTTTGTTATTTTAATTTTATTTTTTAATATCATAACTTATAAATTTAGGCCAGGAGGAAAGCTGCACCATCCATAGAACTTAATGTTGCAGTAAACATACGAGCACCGGCTGGTGCTGATGAACCAATAATGATAACTGTAATGCCACGGTACCGACAGCGCATCCTATTCTGAATTAATGAGTCTAATTAATCCAGTGTTACATTTGTTTTTCAGGATTCTCTTCCCCTGAATACAACATGATGATGGGCGGCTTCACTCCGACGTACCAGACCGACGGCAGTCAATGGATCCCAGGCCAGACTCCGTTCTCACCCCCCAATCTCAGCAACCCTCCCCCGTTTGGCTCACCCCCCTTTGCCTTCGGAATGATGCCGCAGCCGTTTCCGTACGGATGGCCTCCGGGCGCCAACCCTTACAACCAGCAGGGTCTACCCCCCATGAACGTCCCGCCGCCGCCCCTGATGGGCTCCTCAGCACCCCCAGGGACCAACAAACCCGCTATGTTCCCACCACCGACAAACATACCCCCGCCCAACATGTTTCCAGACGTTTCCGTTCCACCTCCTAACATGCTGGGGAGTTCCGGTTCCAAGACGCCCCCACCACCAGGGACTGTTGATATCTCTCCAGTGGTTCCGGGATATGGAGGTCTAGGAATCATGGCCAACCCTCCGACTCCGAGTCACATCCAGACTCCGGCTAACACTTCGAAGATTCCGGTTCCAGTTCCGACGCCTCCTCCGTCGGAAGCGCTGAACCTTCTGGCTAACGTTAGCAGTCACGTGCCGACTCTCGACTCCAAGAGCGAGATCAAGACGGAATTGAAAACGGAACCATTCACGCCGCCTCCTCCGCCGGAACCGAAGGAGATCAAGACGGAGGACGAGGTCGATACGAAACCAGATAAGGCGACTCTGGACGAAATTCCGCTGCCGGAGATTCCGGTTCCGGTTGATGTGAAGATGGAGGACGGTGACCAGAGCTCGGAACCGAGGCGGTACAATTTCGCCTGGAGTAACGTGAAGAAAGAGGAAGACGAGATTTCCGACGTTTCAGTCAGTTCCATCCACACCAGCGACCTGTCATCGTTCGAGGACGATGAGGAGGAGGAGGAAGGTTCCGAGGTGGAATCGCAGATCGAGAGCGAACCGGAAAAGGCGGATGCCACAGAAGACCTGGAAACTGAAAAAGAAACCGAAGGTAAACAAGTTTCCGAATGTTTGATTGCCAAATCTAATAATGATAAGAAATTGTTTGGCTATGTGCTCGTTGATGAGTTTCTGAATGTCTGATTTCAAGATCTAAATACTATTAAAGTCCTCACCTATTGGTGTAATATTCCCGCTGCAACATTCACTAATTGAAGTCATTCATTCATTCATTCATCCATAAAAAGAAATCGTCACGTATGGGTGAAAGATTCCCGCTATGATTTAAAACAATAATTCACTCATTCATAGAAAGAAACCTAGTACCGGTAGGTGCTCATTTATGCGTTTCAGAATGTTTGATTTCAAGACCTGCTTTGATATGAAAAATATAATATCTTATCTTTGTCATTTTTCCTGCAGCTGAGAGTGAGAAGGGAAGCCCAGAGAAAAAGCCTCCCCCCACACTCCCACCTACCCCTCCCCCCGGGCTGCCCAGCATCACCGCGTCAACGCCAAACAAACCCCGCAAGTTACTGGCCTTGACCTACAACATCAGCGACAGCGAAGACGGAGAGACACGAGAAGAGCGGAAATCTAGAATCGTACGTAATAATTATATTTGGAGATCATGTATTTCTTTTTCTTTCAGAATTTACTATGAGTCCCAAGTTCAAATCCAAAATCAATGTTGATGGTAATTATTCACCGATGGTTTTCTGCAGTCGTCTGAGAGGAGCAACACTAATCATTCTTTAATATTGAGGTCTGCCCATACCAAGTTCATTTCACTACTTCAGTCAGGGTTTCACTTAGGTTTCAATTTTTACGAGTCCCGGGGACGCATGGTGATATACCATGCATTTCACGTACACTCGGAAGAATTAGAGTTACTCCCCTTTGCACGTAAATAAAACGTTAGTAAAATTATGAAGGCCACACAAGTTTTATTTGCTGATTGCAAACAGCAGTAACTAGAGTATATGTCCGTTATTTTATGTTATTTGATTATTCTAGTCTCTTCTAATTTATGCTGTGATGTAGCGAATTTAGAAATACGATAAAATGAATCTCAAGTTGTCAATTTTATTACAGTGTCAATTTTAATAAAGTGCGTCCAGGAGGATGCGTAGCAGAATATTCTGCGTCCAAACTTGCATTTTGTGCGTATGTGACGCAGGATTGCGCGTTCGGAGAATCCCCGAATTCAGTATTTGCGGTGATATTTTCAGGCGAAGGAGAAGGAGGAGAGATATCTCAGGAGACAGCAGAGGCGAGCGGAACTGGAAGCGAAGAGGAAGGACCGGGAGGAAGAGAAGGCCAGACTCCGAGAGGAGAAGAAGAAAGCCAAGGAGAGCAGAACAGAGTCGTCCGTAGAGGAGAAGGCCGACGACACAGGTAATGGAGGAAATATCTAATGTAGTCCTAGCCTAGTCTTAAGTTAAGGAGAAGGCAGATGATACAGGAAAACGAGAAAACATCTGTGTAGTCCTACCATGAACAAAACAGTTTTAACTCTGCCATGAACAGTCATCTATAGAGGAGACGGCAGACGATGCAGGGAATGGAGAAAACATCTAACGTAGTCCTAAGTTTAGCTAACTTATTTTGCAATAAAAATGACATCGAGGAGAAGGCAGTTCATACGGGTAAAGGAGAAAACATCTGTGCAGTCCTTGCATAGTCATAATAATCCTTGGTGAGTGTGGTAAACACAAGGAAGAATCATTACTCTATATTCCAATTCAAATCAAAATAAAAGATTAGCGGAAATACAATGAATTAATTTGAAAATTAAAGATGTTCTCGTCTCAAATATTATTTTTTTAAAATTATTATTTTTAATTTTCTTCAGCCAACAAGTCTGAGGACATAATGAATTCGTCTCAAGCGTCAATCACGTCCACGACGTCGCAGGACGAGGACGAAGCGCGTCCCGAGAGGAAGACTCGTTCCAAGCGTCCGACCAAGGAACAGTTGAAGGAGCAGTTGATGCAGCAGAAGGTGGAGAGGAAACTGGCCCTGAGGAGGCAGCGGACTCGGAACAAGCGCTATGCCTCAGAGGAGTTCGAGAGCATCTTCTCAGAGAAGCAGCAGCCGTTCAGCAGCCAGAGTTACTCGGAGGAGGTGCAGACAGAGATCGTGGAGGAGATGGTGGAGATCGACACCTCCGTGTACATCATCCACGAGGAGGAGGTGGAGGAGGAGGAGGTACAAGCCAGCTCTCCAGCCACCCCGACTCAAGATGAGCAGTTTATCCTGGACAGCGTCGGAAACATCCCGCTTCCCGAGCAGCCGATCCCGATCATCGAGATGGCCGCGGTGTCCGCCTCGAGTTTGACCATCGGGCAGTCGGTCCACGCCACGAGGTCGCGCAGCAGAGGAGGCGAGGACGGGAAAGGGGGAGAGGGCACGGGGAAGGACCGGGCCGGGTCTCCGTACAGCGACATCTCGGACACGTCGTCCAGGGCGGAATCGGACAGGGTCACTCCGCGGAGGAAGAGGTTCGGGTCCGGGGAGAGTGGTCAAGCGCCGTTGAGGAGATCGCAGAGGACGGTCAGTCCGAACGAGGAACCGGTCACCAGGAGAGGGCGGAGAGACTCTGGGAGGTACGTGACGATCTGTTTTAACTCTACTGGAGGCAACCAAAGATGCCCTATTGACCAGTGATCTGAATTAATATAACAGGGAGAGGGTTAATTAACAAATACGATATTTGGCTTTCTTCCTGTTGTTGCCACCCAGTGATGCCCTAAATAAAAGAGTAGTGATTTAAAGTAGTGAGAAATGCAAAAATATCATATGAAAATATTGAAAGTCGGTGGGGCATGAAGAAAATGTATCTTCTTATTTGTGTAATTCACGATTTTAACATTGCATGATTTTCGAAATTATAAAATGTTACCTTTGACACTTATGCACAATATGCATTAGAAATAAAAAATCCTGCAATTGTTGGTTATTCTTTTACAGATGGCAAATGTGTCTACGATGGCCATAATGAATCAAGGATAGACATATTATGGTCCTATATTTAAGATTGTAACACATTTTTATACATTGCTCCTATTTATTGCAGAGCAAAGTCACCCGATGGTGACACCAAGACGAAATCCAGTCAGCGATACAGCACTGACGACCTTTACAAGCCCAGGATAAGTCACAGGCGACCTATGACCCCACCAGCTGCTCCAGAACCAACCGCTACGCCTGGTGGTCTGCGCAGTGGGTAGGTGTCTTTATTACCTCCCTTTGCATTAGAATCTCATCAAATTGTGAAATATTTATTTCTATGCGACATACAAGTTCTCCAAAATTATTCGTAAGGTTATGAAATGTTCTGTAGTGTTGTTTACTGAAGGAGCTGTTTAACAAAAGCAATCGTAAACAGAGTTGCCTCATAGAAAATAAGTTTTGTTTGTTGTAAATGTGCAGGTTTTGTTGGCCTTAATTAAGCATATACTATGAATTTATCATGTTTTTCCTGTGTACAATTATCAACATTTTGGCATCGTGTTTGAGCCAAAGATTCCTGCTATGCTGTTAAGCAAATAAATAATTCGCACAAAAGTTATAGAAAGAAAAGAATTTAAGTAAATGTTTAGTTTATACAATATTCTATTTTTTTAACATTGATATTTATGTCGTTAATGAATCATTTCAGTCGTCGAAGGAGTTCCCCAGTGACACCGGACATACGGACAACAACAACGGAGATCCCCATAACTGTGTCTGACAGCGCAGAGACGTCCCGAGATGGACAGGACACGGAATCCAGAGACGACCGAGACACGGAGTCTCCGGCCGTGGAGATCGTCAAAGTGGAACTGCCACCGGAATCCAAACTCACCCCCCGTAGAACGATGAAACTGGGCAGGAAACGACGTAGAAACGACTCGGAATCCGACGACTCCGACTCGGACCACCATCGTCGACGGAAGAGACGCACATCAGACTCATCCAGCAGATCAGGAAGCCGGTCCGGAAGTCGAAGGAGACGGAGACGCCGAGACAGAGACGACAGTTCAAAGAGCAGCAGATCAAGGTCGGTGAGTTCCAGCAGAGAAGAGATCGACATGTTCGGAAGGACCGTCCGGAGAGGAGGGAGGAAGTCTAGCGGTCGGAAGAAGAAACCCCGGAGCAGGAGCCGATCCAGCTCCAGCCGTTCCAGTGAATCTAAGTCGAGGTCAAGGTCACGTTCAAGGTCACGGTCGATGTCAAGGTCCGAGTCGGCTTCCAGGTCAAGGTCAATGTCGCCGCCTCCCAAGGAGCGGAAGCGTCGGAGAAGCATGTCGATGGAACGGGTGGTGAGTCTACAGTCGTGCTCGGACATCAGTTCAGAGTCGGACTTCGACGACGTCGTCGATGACGACGGGAAGAGAAACCTCGGAAGGACGCCAATCAACCAGGTGAACTTTGGTGAAGCTGAGAAGAGACTGCGACAGGCTAGGCTGGCCGAAGTGGATTTCGGGGAAGCAGAACGAAGAACTAGACAGCTGGGTCCAAGAGTTGACAACAGAATGAATGTGGACAACAGGATGAACATGGACAACAGGATGAACATGGACAACAGGCTTGTTGGTAGATTGGATACGAGAATGGACAACTTATCAAGATTGGACACTCGGATGGACACTCGGATGGACACTCGAATGGACAATAGACTGAGGAAGGGACACATGTTCTTCGGGGAAGCAGAAAGGCGATCCAGGCAAATGTAAGTTTGTGTGTCAAAGTGCCATAAAATATAAATCTACTTGCTGTAAATCATAAAATTTTAACGAGCATAAAACTTTAACGAATTTAACGAGTTGCTCTTAGACGTTAAAATTTCATTCGCTAATATTTATTCCGTAAAGATATACGTGTGTTACTCATATCCTGTCCTATTTATTAACTAAAATATATATTATATTGTCTAAATGTGATGGTTACAGTTATGTACCTATGCAATATAATGGACTGGTCTAGTGGTCTTAGCACTTCCTGTTTACATTTTGTGAGTATTTCCTGTACATATACACGTGCAATATCGAAAATAGTTATGTTTTGTGAGTATTTTCTACTACTGGTATTTGTTATCAACAGTGTTACTCATTGGAAGATAAAGTTATATGAGAAATATATTTTTGAAATATTGATGAGCTCGTTAAAATTTTATGTCGATAATCCGCCGGTCGTTAAAGTTTAATGACGCTAAAGTTTTATGATTTACAGTAGTCGGTTTTTTCCAGGATGTTATACTACTAGAATTCAAGAATGATCAGGGTACATTTTATGTAACAATTGCTGTAACATATTTGTCTGGTTATTGACAGAAATTGCAATATTTTCTGCAGTTCTTTGCAGCCCAAGCCTTGTAGTGACTACATACAGAGTTATGGTACTTTGCACAGTCCTTGAACACGTCGTTGCATACAGTGCGAGGAGTAGTCACTGGGACAGGGTTCAGAGTGGTTGTTTTCACTGAAACAGACATGTAAAATTTAATTTTTAAAGTTTTTACGGTATGCAGTATTTAATGAAAGTAACCTTTGATATGAGTGAAACAATCTTGAAAGTGACTCCCAAACCTTAAAAAATAGTTTTTGTGAGTGAGTGAATATGGAGTTTAACGTCGCTGCGGGAATCTTTCACCCATTTGCGACGAAGTTTTTGTGAGTACTGATGGAGCAGAATAGTACCTGTAGTGGTAGCTAGCTGCTGGCCACAGAATCCACACTTGCGTCTGCAGTTGACCTTGGTCCAAGCCTGGTAATCCTGGCATACGTTGTCTGGGTACAGGTCACACCTGGAGTTCACATCCTGGCAGTCGGAAGTTGTAGAGATAACAGGGGTCGTAGAGGTCATAGGAATCGTAGAGCTCATGAAACTGGAGGTTACATTCTTTGTGTTTTCGTCTGCTTTGTTGTCGGTCTTCTTTAAATCCTTGGATTGATTCTTGAGAGTTTTGACGTGTTTGACTTCTGTGTTGTTCCTATTGTTGTTTTTCATTGTTGTGGTGTTTTGTTCCATTGGCTGATGCTCTCCATTACTCTGTACATCAGCACCAGTATCAGTACTATTTCCAGCATCAGTACTGGCTCTTCCATCAGCATCATTTCCAGATTTACCTCCCGGGATGCCTTTTTTCTCGAAATGTTCGCCTTCAATTCTCTCGGCATTACTTTTTCTGTTGCCACGTGTTTCCCCTCTTCCTCCCGAGACCTCCCCAGTCGTTTGTGCAGACCGATGCTCGGAGTTATGTGTCCAGTCACCCTTAGCAACCACCCGATCGTTTCCTACATCAGTTGTCTCCCTTGCATGTGCCTCTTCTCCACACAAGTTGCAGTACGCCGGACAGTTGACATGAGCCCAGTGGACGTAGTCTGAGCAGACTGATTTGTCGTAAGACTCGCAGCGCGTTGTCACGTTGTCCGTGCATCGTATCGTCATGTCGATGTTGCCGATGGCATCAGTTTCCTTGGCGAAGCAGGCTCTCTCCTCACATGATTCGCCGACGTTGGGTTTGTGGACCAATGAGCAGTAGTTATCCTCCATGACGACCTTCGACCCTGCGTTCAGGAAGCACATGACCTGCCTCATTTTCATCCCTAAACCACAAGTCTGGGAGCACTGAAAATTGGATGAAAGTCATTATAATAACCGATGTATGTAAATTCACAATATTTTTGTCGAACCATCTACATTCTGTGTCCCTTTAACCCTTTTCATACAGGAGGCAACTGGAGATGCCCTAAAAGGCTGTATCTGTGCTAATCCAGCAGGGTAATTGTTAATTCTGAGTGACATTGTGATGGTCAGTTTGTCCGGAGCTACTCACAGTTGACCAGGGTCCAGCCTTCCACTCTCCTGGACACTGCTCCTCACCGCACGGCGCGGACCGGACATCACGTGAGTCTGATGGACACTGGTCATTGTTGACCACTCGACTGTGTCCGGAGCCTGGACGCACGCACTGGACTGTCCGGAGCTTGACCCCGCCTCCACAGGTCGCGGAACACCCACCGTACGCTCCGACTTGCCACCTGAAAGTTGAGATGTAGTGACTTTCGTTGACGCGTACATGTAGTCATGGATACGCTATGTATTTCCATATAAGGTGCTCGGGTGGGTTACATGATATTTTATCACGATCACATGAACCAATCAGGTCCTGAGGTCACGGAACTTTTTTGAGATCATGGTGATTTGTGAATAAAACTTTAACCTTCTCCATGCTGGATTAGGCACAGACACAGCTCTTTAGGAAATCTCCGGTTGCCTTCAGTATGGAGATGGAATCGTATTAAAAAAATGTTTCATGATCTCGGGGCTGGTTTTCAATATTCTGGATAAAGTACCGGTATCTTATCTTCTTGATCAATTATCTTCCTCTTTCATACATAAAGTTGAACAAAATAATCAAGTGAATTACAAGAAAAATCAATTTATATAATTAACCCTCTCCCTGCTGAAGGAAACCAGAGATGCCCCTATAATGAGTACCGGTAGTGCTTTTGCCTAACCCAGCAGGAAAAGTGTTAATATAAATTTGCGGTGTGGCACATTCTCTACCTAGCTGGACAGAGATCTTGGATGCAGGTCTGGGTTTGACTCTGTGGTTCCTTGGTGCTGTTGCACCGAAAGTTCTCCACCGTTTTCCCTGTATCCTTCCGTTCACACACGACCTCCATCTGACGCGTTCCTGCAGGAACGGAAAATACTGTCTTATGTCTCCGTTCACAATTTTACAGGTGGGTGGTAGGATAGTAGAAGATTTGTTTAAAGTATTATTTTAGACATACATAATAATAATAATAATGGATAAGTGACCATTTTTCTGATTTACATTACATTTGTGAATCCAAGATCTTTGAAACTGACTGATAATGGAGTTTAACATCACTGCGTGAATCTTTCACCCATTTGCGATGATCTTTGAGAATACTGGCCGCCTGGAGCTATACATACCCTCCCCACACGTGACACTACACGGCCCTGCCCTCAGGACCCAGGCATGGTGTGGGGGTGGGGCAGCGGATATGGGTGCGTAGTATTCATAGTAGATTTCTGGGTTCACATCTGAGTATTCGTGGCTGAACATCTGATACACCTAGAAAGAAAAACAGAAAGAAAAAAAGATAGAAAGAAAAGTAGAAAGAAAATGTGTCATGAAACAGAAGTTGTAGATCTATTTGAAAGTTGTTATATATACTATAGTTACTATACTATAATATATACTAACTTGAATGTGCACTGTTGTAGGGATGGGCCCTGGAATCTGGATACTCTCAGGCCCTGATGGAGCATACAATACTTTGACCCCATCATGCTTGTAGATGTCTTTTGTGTCCTTCCGGTCGTCATGGTTATTGAACAGTCGGTAGCTGTTTACAACAACACCTTTTTTTTGGGGGGGGGGGGGGAGGTGAAATAACATAAAGCCATAAATATGAACAACATAAAATTTGCAAATACAATAAAATATGCAAATATTTGCATCTATGAATTTTCTGAAGATTGAAAACATGCATATTTGACTAAACAGAACTATATATGCGATCTTGCCATAGATAGGCCAACTGAGCCAAGTCTTACCCATCCATGTGTACCGGTTGTCATTAGTAATCTTTATCTCTGTCGACCCCTTCGGTAATGTTAGAAAGGTCACATACTCTGAAACAAGTATAATAATAATAATACCCGGCAAGTCCACTTAAAATGTGCTCTATCCATACTCAAGAGCATTTTCAAAGCACTACATTATTATTTTCTTATTAACTTAAATATGTGTTTTGATTTCTTTAATAGGAATAAAAAAAATAATAACAATATTTAAAATACATGAATAAATAAAATTAGAAATTTAAAATAAATGTAAAAAATAAAATACAATTTAAAAAAATATAAAGTATAAAAAATGAACATCATGTATCCTACTCACTGTATTAAACTTATTAAGATAAAATTTAATTTTATCTTACGTCTAGCCACACCATCGAAGTAGCTTCCTTTCTTCTTCTGACACGTGTCATTCTTCCCTTGACAGATTCCACAGATATCTAGTCTGGCTGGGCTGTTACTTCGTCCGTCACACCCAAATGCCTGCATAACACAAGTACCGATAGATAACATGCAGCTACTTACTATAAACATGTGGAGATTGAGAGAAGAAAACCTCACATCGGGCACAAAATTACATACAGCTATAAATATACACTAGACAAGAGAATATTTACAGAAGTAGATAAATTATAGTATAATCATAGTCCTGAGCACTGAAAAACAAGAAAATCACTGCAGATTATGTGGCGTGAGAGCATTTAAACTTACAGCACATTTGCCGGCCACACATCGGTGGTAAGTCCCGTGATCAGCGTCGCAGTCTGTGCCGTCCTTGTACACAGTGCTGGCCCCCACCCCCCTCAGGTGTATCGTTTCCCGTTCCTCGGGGTGGCAGAACAACATACAGACACTGTCACCTGAAAGAGAGTGTGCCATTTCATGGGAAAGGTGGTAGTGCAATGGTAGAGTGTTGGACTTCGGAGCCTGTAATGCAGTTATCATGCTTGGTCTGTACCAGCCGGTGCTCACAGGTTTACTGCAACATTCATTGCTACAGATTACGTTGCAGGTTTCCTGATGTTATGATATATGAAAGAATCTTGAAAGTGGCTCTAACCCCCAATTTAAAAAAAGTATTATTTCACTCATATCATGGTAGATTCATTGTAAGAGAAAACATGGAACACCCATAGCACTGGTACGATACAAGCAGTATTTTCCATAGAAGCCAGACATGGTTGATAAATGATAAACCACATCTGCTACCTATTCCTCACCAATGTCACACACACACGCACATGCACACACACACACACTCACAACACACACAGACACACCACAAACACACATACACACACAGACTCATCACACACACCACACACACACAGACACACATACACACACCACATAAACAATATATGCACAGACACACACATACAGACACACACACACACACACCACACACACAAGCACACACACAAACACACCACACACATACAAACACACCACACACACACAAACACACATACACACACAAAAACACACATACCACACACAGACACACCACACACACAAAAACACACCACACACACAGACACGCCAGCACCAGCAGCACCCCACTCCACCCCCCACTCCACCCCCCACTGACCTATAGTGTCCCCGGGGAGCCAGTGGAAGTGGTGGTCCCCTAGTGGGTACTTGTCTGTGGCTTCACACTGTTCCTCCTTGTAGTGGTACTGACTGCTGTCACATTCCTATACAAATATGTCACGCAGGTGTCACAGTAACAATGTCTTAAAAGTGTGTCACAATTATAATATGTCTCATAGATAACATGTCACAATAACAATACATCTCAATAATAATGTGTCACAGTATCAATATACTACAGTAGTCATGTCATAATAACAATTATGTCATAATAACAATATGTAACAATAACAATGTGTTGCAAGGGAAATTTGTAAAAATATTTGTCATCATAACAACATGTAGAAATATTGAAAAATAAATCATCATAACAAAATGTTGAAATATGTAGCAATAATAATGTCACATAACAATACATTTGTAATTCATAATAGAAATATGTTCCAAATATATCACATTAAAGGCATAATATCACAGATATTTATGGTCGTTTGGGACTAGTTCTTAGCTACAACTGCAAAATACATTCAC
>JAUTBZ010134945.1:0-13566 GCA_032361785.1 Lepetodrilus galriftensis
AGAGGGATAACAGAGGCCAGCATCCCATAGACACATTCACAACACGCGTGCTCATGAATTACCTCCCCCTAATTACCAGGATCCCATAGACAACTATTCATCACAAGCGTGCTCATGAATTACCTCCCCCTAATTACCAGTATCCCATAGACCCATTCACCACAATTGTGCTCATGAATTGTCTCCCCCTAATTACCAGCATGCTGTAGGAATCCGTCATGGCAGAAAGCTGATGACTGCAACAATAGTAAAACCCTGGTGGTCTACTGTCTTCTGTGTTAGACCTGCTCCTTTAATGTGTACTAAGTTGTCACGCTGTAATTGCAGAACATGTTTCAGAAGCATGCTTTCACGGTGGTGTAATTGGATTGTTTACAGACAACCGGGAGCATCGTATTTCTCCAGTAATTTGTACCACGAAGCATGGCATACTAAAAACAGTATTCTATAAATATTACACTCACAGTACCATAAGCAATGTCTCAATTTAATTAATTCATTAATTGCTAAAAGGTAAAATTACAAAAGACTATACTAATCAGACATATATTTCTGGATATTGTTACGAATAGGATCATCACTAACACATATAGCAATTGTCTCAAATTTCTCGTTTGTAAAGCACACGTATCTTCTTAACCCCATAACATCAGAGATAGATGTTGCTTGTTCATCATCATTGAGTAATGTAAATGTCATACCCCCAGACACATCTAGTACATCCATCATTAACTTGTGACAGCTTCCTTTTCTTATCGTAACTCAATTGATTCCTTTACACTATTACCATTATTGATCAAAGCATTTCTTCAACAGACACAATTTTAATCAAAGGATTTATACATGTACTATGGTATCATTTCTGAAATGTCTCTCTAAGCTCTTTCTAATGAAATACCAAAGTATATGGTTCTATGTTTGTCTAATCCAAAATTTTAAAAGAAAGAATCATTCTTAAAATATCTCTTCAAGCTCTTTTAAATGAAATACCACAGTATATGATTCTAAACTAGCCTAATCCAATATTCCAAAATAAATTTCAATGGATACATGGCATAATTTTGAAAATGCTTCTCAGTGTTCTTTTTGATGAAATACCATAGTATACGGTTCTATGATAATCTAATTCCACCATTCCAAATTTATAAGTACATGTATGATATCTTAAATCAGTATATGTATGGTATCATTTTAAAAATGTCTTTTCAAGCTCTTTCTAATGACATACCAAATTATATGGTTCTACGTTTATCTAAACCAACATTCCCAAATAGTTTCTATATGTTCCAGTCCCTCTACCCTAAGTCGTCTTCTTCCATGGCACAATGTCACCTAACCCTAACCCACCTCCAAGACCAACAATGGCCACTGGACACACACACTTAGTTACCTTAACCACCTTTCTGCTGAAGGGAACACTATGGAGGAATCATTGTGTTTAATCCAGACTTGGGAGGGTTAAAATTAAAGACGGTGATCTCCTCCTTACACAAAGTGTATCAAGTTCTAACGCATGATGATCTGACTTAATGCTTGCTCATTCTGTTCTTGATGGCCAATAATTCAGGATGATCCTTTGAGCCAGTAGGAAACCATTGGTGGCAGTAGAGACCCACCACTGTACAGACTTTACACCTTTACACTGACAATGACAGGTTACCAGGGTCAAACTTCAAATACGCAAAAACCATCAAAATTCATTTCAACCCAAAAATCTGTTTTAAGATGTTGTTTAACCCTCTCCATGCTGGATTAGACAAAAACACTGCTCATTAGGGCATTTGCTGTTGCCTTCAGCAGGGAGAGGGTTAAATATTTTTAGAAATGATATCGTTATCAGGGTAAAAATATAATATATTAACCCTCTTGTCTGCTTGTGTAGACACAGACACTGCTCTTTAGTGCATCTCTGGTTGCCTACAGCATGGAGGGGGTTAATTAAACCATTGCAAAATCTTCACAATTTTTCACCCCTAAATTTTGTTTTCTATTGTTTTAGAAAGGATATTATAATTGTTCATAGTATACGGTATGTGTGTTATAGTAAGAAATAACACTTGTAAGTAGTAAGGGACAAGTGTGATAAGTGTGTATAAGCAGCAGAAATCTGAGCTACACTGTATATGTGTACACTGCACAAGGATACAAGCAATGTATCAAGTAACCCTGTGCGTAAATAACCCAATAAAATATACACATCATCTAGAAACATGATCTATTAACGTATGTATGAATGGAGCGAATCTGCAATGTACGAGCTGTTGAGTCTACCATTTGTCTCAAGGACATGGAGCTAGAGTTCACACTGTCAATCATTACGAAATCAACGCGATCTTGTCTGTCAAACATCAGTCATAATTCAGGAAATCTGTTCCGTTTTGCGTTCAGCTTTCACCGAAACCACATGGGAAATCGGTTTCTGCGGCTAGTATACATCCATGTACTTGCAACCTAGTGTTGAGGCCTCTGTGAGAGCTAGTACATAGGTACTAACTGTAGACGTGTGCGTTGTTTAAAATTAACTCTGTAATATGCAAGCCAAATTCCTAAAAGGCAATAAATCTATCTCTTGTCTTATCTGTCTTAACTCTTTCCCTGCTAGGCACTGCTCTTTAGGGAATCTGTTGTTGCCTCCGGCATGGAGTGGGTTAAGATACTCCAGGGTCATGGAGAATTTTATAGTTAAGTGTGCAGAAATGCTAGATCGTGATTTTGTATTTTTTAAGTTTCTGCCTTAAAGCATGTTTGATGTGATATTTATTATGTCAAACTATTTCATGGCAAATGAAATGTGTACTTAATATACCTGATATTTTACTCCTACACCAGATGCACCAGTCGATGAAATAATTTAAATACCAGTATTGCAGCATACAAGCTTAAAAATAAGTAATCCATAGCATGCCAAATCAAAACATTTATTAAATTTAAAATTATTTAAATTATTTTTAAAGTTTTTTAAATTTATTTAATTTTTAATATTTCTTTTTGGTGGGGTAGAAATAACTCCAGCACCACACCTAGATCCGCCTATGCTATGTATAGCTAAACCTCATCGGTACATAGGATATCCTTCTTGTGTCGAGCTATGTACTGACGCCCACGCACTCACGACACTGTGTCTCCCCCTACAGCAAAACATTGAAATTAACAAGCACAAGCACTCGCTCATTTCAGGATGTCACTCGTACACTGCACCAAAATATTGCAAACTTCAAAGGAAAGTGTGTGTATATTTCACTGTAGGTTATGAACACTTAATTGACTGACAGTAAATATACACACTTCATTACAGATGGCAATTAACCCTCAAAATGCTGGGTTAAGCACAGGCGCTGATCTTTAGGGCATCTCTGGTTGCCTCCAACATGGTAAGGGTTAATGGAGATATTGTTCATTAAACCAATGAGATTTCGAAAATTTGCATTTTGAAATACATATATTTCTTTCAATTTAGATAATGACATAAATTTAGAAAATTGTTGTTCAATTTATAAATATATGTATAAATTTATAAATGTACTAAATCTACTAAATTGTAGTCATACCAAAAGTGTATTTTTGAGTACAATTTCATACTCAAACTCAAATTTTACATGCATATTTGTGAACAAAACCTTGATTTGAGCATGTGTCTGTTTTCAAAAACGTTATGTAATCATGGGGTCTGGAGATGGGTGGGATGGGGTGGGAGTTAAAATTAACATTCAGTCAACTAACGGACATCAAACGATGTCAATATCGCCATCAAACGATAGACTGTCGTAGATTTCACTTCACGGAGACAGTGTGGCCACTGGTATCATTATATCACAGACAGGGACCTTGACCTTTGACCAATGGATGTCGATATCACCTCTAGAGCATCACTCGACATCAAAAACTCTGATTAACTCGACTCGTCAATCCTATGAGAGGTTATGGTTAGATTGCCTATGAAATTGACAACGCTTGTAAATAACTACTGAAATGTATTCTGGTATATTTCAAGAGCTTTCCATTCATACATTTGCATACATTGTATATAAACTTGAGCAGATATTGATGACAATTTTTTAATAAAATCCCAGCTATGACAAATATTCCAATGTCATGGAATTTTATTCATATGCAAATAGTCAGTCATCTTACATTGAATCCATTACAAATTCAATCAATTTCTACAAACCGATTTAATCTATCATGGTAAGCCTATTCGTTAACCCTCTCCCTGCTGGATTAGGCACAGGCATTACCCTTTAGGGCACCTCCAGTTGCCTCCAGCATGGAGTGAGTTAAATCTCAAAATGTTTCTATACATTCCATCACAAATTGAATACAGATTGATTTTCAGTTATAAATCAACGAAGAATTTCACCTCAGCACGATAAAAACGTGTCTTGTCAGATATGTCATATCTTGCTGTACATGTAACACAAGTAATCCATTTCGTTCTGGTGCAAAGATCAACACACTGCGCCACTTCATAACACTGCGAGGTCACCCGGTACACAGCCGATTTCTACTCTCCTTAGATCTATTTCCCCAGATCTATTCATATCTCTCGCTGCATACAAATGGTCCTATTTAAAGATGCCATCACCCCACCCATAATCACTCTCGGTAGGAAAATATAAAAATAAAAATACCACCCTTTTGATTTGATTTTTCTTCACGTTTTTCAAACTGTGTTTAATTTATCTTAATAAAATTTCCATTCTTTGAAGTTTGAGTTTCATATGTTGACATTTTGGCACGGCTTTTGTATATATTAAAGGTCTATATTATGTTATGTTTCAGCCCATTATGTTGCCAACATAAACAAAGTGTCAGCATTTCTTCTTCCTTCTAAACACAGATATATTATTACAATAACACATGCATGTACTTCCACCCACACAAATATTGTGCCCCCAAAAGTTGTTTTTTTAAGAAAACTCTAAATTTATGTTTCCTTTTCTAAAATTTTATCAGTCCACTCAGGGATGAAAGTATCTTTATGATATTGCTCAGAACCATTAATAAATGTCACAACTTCAAGATTTGTTCTACTAAATTCTATTGTGCTCAAATAATTAGAAAATTAAGATTTGAAAAAATATTGGTCATGTTCGTATTTTTAGGGTCGGTTATTTTTTTATTTTTTTGTGATTAATTTAGGTGTTAACATTAAAAGGGTTAACATTAATAGGGTAATTACAGTTAGTAGGTCATCATTTGCACTAAAATATCCACATGAAATAAAATAAATAAATAAATAAATATTAATATATTTTAAAATAAAATAAAATATAAACATAGAATTATAACTGCATCGTAGATAGAATATTAAAATGCTTGAGTGAGAGAATATATGGAGTATAACGTTGCTGCAGGAATTTTTCACCCATTTGCAATGAATACAAATCCTTGAATGACTACGGTATAGTTTCCAAGATTGCACAATGAGAATACCACTGTGAACAGACACAATAAAATATATCTATTTACATTTCATTCTTTACAAATTTATCTATTTACATTTCATTCTTTACAAATGTATCCATCCATGTATATATGAAAGCTTTCAAATCTCAGCTTTAAAGAAGATCACGCTGACTCCAAAGGAAATAAAACTAACTTTGTACAGTAACAATTTCAGACCATTGTTAAGTGTGCATTAAACCTATGATGTTGATGTCCTTTGTATATATATAGATTCTTCAATGCATTATGAAATTCTTCCCAATCTATTAAGGTAATGCAAGGCTTATCTACCATATGCCATGCTTTAAAGGCACAAGCTATTGCCTAATCCAAAAACCACCCTTCATTGAAATAAGACGCACACAAAAAGATCACCATACTCTTTTGATCTCTAGAATGGGGCACACAGCTATAAAATATTCATAAAGGAATTCAACCTTTTGCTAAATATATAATGCATTCTATAATGCGCGTGTATTTAGGAAATTTGTTTTTGGATTATCACTACAAGAAGAACTCCACCCTTTGCATTTGAAATGAACGAGACTGGTAGCAAAGTTTAGATGTTTCGTCAATTACGCTGTCACAACAAAACATGAGACATGTATGATGGTGTTTCTCCACTAGGTGACAATCAATAGGGTTTTTCAGGGATATAAACAAGATTTGAAAATATGTCATTACTGTTAGGCGTTGGTATAACCTATGATTGTAGTCACATGCATATCTATCTATTTTATTGTGCCGTTATCATGTTGACATAACGATAAAAATCGCAGATAAAATGGTCAGAGCTTTACATGAGTGTATACCACTTATAAGTTAGGCATGTATAACTTGGGATAATCTTACCTGCTGTTTGATATAATGTTACCTATCAAGAATACTCCTTTGAAGTTCACAAGCAAAATAGAAAAAACAATTTAGGTTTAATAACTCTTCATTGCTATTTCTATCCAACTGGATGTTTTTATAATATGTTGAAAAAATAATAATTATGTTTTCATTTGGATTATTAAAAATCAATTCAAAATGTACCGTAGTTGTAGCTGAAATATATTAACAAACGTGCACCTGCATATGCAATAATTAATGTCACAGATCACAGATCTAACCGCATAAATGTAAATGTACCACTAACGTTCATGAAATTGAAAAGACCAGAAACTGCCCGAGGCATATACTAGAGATTTTCTCACACTTTAAAAAAAAAATAATAATAACATTTTAAAATATATCGCTAGACAAAATTGAGATGAAAAGTATTAGTTGGTCTATTTTAGCAATGAACGACTGCTTGCAATTAAATAACATACCGGTACATGATATTGATGTCATATCAGGACAATATCTTATCAATTTGTCAATGACACGTTATAACTATGTTAACAAATACACTTGAAATTGACAGCTTTTATGTTTGAAAATGACTCCAAATCCCAATTTAAAAATAATAAAAAACATTTTTTTTAAATTATGTGCTCACAACTTCTAGCAATGAACACTAAAGAATATCAAATTTCAATGTATCGAAGAACTCTTTACACTGAACAAAGTACTCGATGAACATCCGATAAAACATCAACTCATGAAGAATAGACGCCATGTACATACAGCTTAAATCTTGATAAAACACAAGTGATACAATGAATTTACTATTTTAAAGTGTGAGTATACATTTCCTAAGTGTTGAATAAACCCACAAGACCTGTGGTTTGACTACTCAGAATTTCACAGCCAAACACCACACAGAGCATTGAACAAGGAGATGGCAGCCCGCAATTTTGACAGGTAACTGACAAGCTGTGATATTTTGAAAAGTCAATGATAGAAAGAGCTGGACATTTTTTTGTGGAAGGAAAGTCGTTCAAACACGGAAACTGTGCCCCTGAAACAGGCAGATAATGCCTCGTGGTCCGTAGGGTCTTCTTGACAGGGGCATCATTAGGACACGCCAAATACACCACGGATCTGTGGGAGGACCCGCGAACCACGAGGCAATGTCTCTGGGGAGAGGTCGTCCCGAACCACCTTCACATGCCGCCTCTCCCACCTTTCACAATCCCCCTCAGACCTCTCACAATCCCCCCTCAGACCTCTCACAACCCCTCTCACAATCCACATACCCTGGAAATGTTCCCCTTTCATTTCCATGTTTTCTGTCCCTAATCTATAGATGTGTCGCACCACCTCCCCACAACCACTACCGCTTGCAATTCCCACATACCCCTGCAATCCCCCTTAGTCTAGCTTCCATTTTCATGTTACTTTGTCCCCACAATCATGTCTACACCTCCACCACCTCCCCACAATCATGTCTACACCTCCACCACCTCCCCACAATCATGACCTCTACCAATATACCCTAGATACCTTTGGCTTTGCAATCCCTCCTCTCATACCTACGTTCTTCATCCCTCAGCTACGTACAGTTACCGGTACCTACCCTTCCACCCTCTCCCAACATCCCTAATCCTCACACCACCTCCATATCCACCACCCTGCTGGATTAGTCACAGGTACCGTAATGCTATTGAGGGCATCTCTAGTTGCCTCCAGCATGGAACGGGTTAATGATATTTCCTACAAGAGAACTCGGGTGATTACAGGTAATATTTGTTTACAGTAAGTTCAAGTTCAAATGTCTTAATGAATAATAACATAAAATTTAAAAAAATATTTTTTCAATAAAAATATAACAAAATGTCAAAAGCCCAGTAAGTCAAATTAATAGCTTCGGAAGTCAAGAAAAAAGGGGAGTTTTTTTTTAAGGAGTTTCACTGTTTTTCATATTAGCAAGAATTCCCATTGAAACTCATTACTGTAGCTATGACGACTGTTATAACTCATGCAGGCAGCAGTTCGCTCAGACATATTCTCCAGGGTCAAATGTCAAAATATTACATGTACACTTGTAGTTATGCCGCCTATTAGAGTAAATTACAATATTGGCTGTGGATTTAGGATGTGGAAAAAAGCTTTGGTCTGTGGATTTGTAATGTTGAGATATGTAGAATCTAGAATACAGGATCCCTCCTGTATATAAAACGGCGTAATTCTAAGATAACCGTATCTCAAATAGTAGACAACGACTAAGGTTGGATCTATGGTTACCTCAATTAGAAATACGCCATTTCGTACAGGAAATCCCAGAAATGTGGATATTGAATGTAGAGGAAATATATTTGGTTTGCGGATTTGCAACATCTTTACATCCTCTTAGCTTTCTCCCTACTGAATAAAATCAAAGTGTTTTATTTCTGCATGTGATCGGGCAACTTAAGTCGCCTTCAGCAGGGAGAGGGTTAAGATTAAGACAACATAACTACATACAAAACACATGACAATGCAACAACAAAGCATAAACAAAACTATTGTTTCTTTTACTTTTTAGCATAATTTATTTTGCTTTGCATCATCATGAATTATATTGAAATTGATTCGTTATGGAAAAATAATGTGCTTCGATCAATCATTATTATGACTAAAGCATGATAAAAGTGATGTATAGATGTTCTATGCTTGTTTTATCTATGCTACTATTCCTTTCAATTCAAAAAACATATTGACACTATAAAGTGGTTGTCTGATAACTAGTCTCAGACAAGCTTTTATACTATTATCCTAACAGCAAACTCCAACTCAACTGTTGTTTGCAAACTTTCATCAATGAATAGGTTGTATTATGTCAAGAATTTGCCCAAACAGTGTCACCTCTGACCTCTGGTGCTCATTACACGTGACCTGACGACGTTGACACCCAAATATAGTTTACATGGGATGATGGTAGAACTAATGATCAGATTCTGGCAGTCGTATACATAACAGGGGGCTTGGCGTGTTATGTGTCTAACATGTGTACGTACACCCACTCACAACTTGAAACACCCACAAGCTATTTTTTTTTAAATAAAAATTTAAAGAATCAGAAAGAAACACATTTTAGATCTACTTTAAGCTTTTGTGCTTAAAGCCCCTTTAATTGAGAAATTAATTGAGTTTTATTATTATTATTTTTATATATATTTTTTTTATATATGGACAACACAAGAGAGCAGAGAAGAACACAAAAAGAACACTCTTGTGTTTTAGTTACATAATCATTGTTTCATGGATATCTTGGTTGGCTTCATCAGTGAAAGTGTTAAAAATAAAAGTCTTACTGTTGAAAACCAAAGAATTAACACTTTTACAGCTGAATCAACTGGACTCTTAACACTCTAAAGTCAAACATACGGTATTAACATAGGATTGATACTACAGAGTTATATTTGATAATTACATTTTAGGCGTTTTACTCCATACCATCTTGCAACCAATGCTAACAATCCTTTCCTCGTTGGTATTTGAACATTCAAATATATGAAGCACTAACATTGACAATTTGTAACAATAGCATAATTATTTGCTTCACGGGGTAATCCTTCATTCCGAGGCTTCTGCGAGTGTTGTTGTGGACATGTAAAAGTTGTCTTTGACATTGTTCTCGGCGCTGTAGGATCAGATCTGGAACAACCAACATCTCAAACATCCACACTCATCTCAAACATCCACGCTCATCTCAAGCATCCACGCTCACCCGACTCAAATTGTGGCTTCGTAATGCCAGAACTGGCCAGGCGCGAAAGTCAGAATTTTTGCGGCTTTTCTTTTCTGCACTCTTGTGTTGTACCATCACATGGGGGTCTTCCCAACCCAACCTGTAGATATTTGGTCAGATGGTTGCGTGAGACGCACGGACTGGTCTAAATTGTTTGTAGAATGCGACTCATGGTTGTTTGGAATTTTTTTTGTATGTGTTTTTGTCCAGAAAACACTTGTGTTAATACAGTCGCTGACATGGTGCATTTTTTTCACATTTCTTCATGGATGATAGTAAACTGATCCCTTCATAAGTATCTTGGTAAATTTGGTAAATTTGGAAAATAGAGTGGTGATAAATTTTAAATTGTAGGTAGTTGATTGTACTGAAAGTTTCATCATTGCAATAATCTTCTTCATTTATAAATTTGTATATTATTTGTGTATTATTACAAATGGTTAAAGAATAATTTTTAAAAAAAATAAGAAAAAAAGATTCCAACAAAATTATAATAATAATAATAATAATATTAATAATATTAATAATAATAATAATACACATATATTTTTCTTATAATAATAATAATAATAATAATAATAATAATAATAATAATAATAATAATAAAAAATACAAAATACAAAAAAAAAAAAATGTCTTCAGGAGTACGGTACTGCTTGTCATACAACAACTTTTAAATGACTAATTAATATGAAAGGTACTGCTTGTCATACAACAACTTTTAATGACTAATTAATATGAAACTTGATAGCCTTGAAATATGTCTCGCCACCGAACCACAATTCTACGGAGAACAGATTACTATATTGACCTCTGGTTAACTTCCTGGCTAATGTCGCGAAATGTTCAGCGTTAATATTAGCTCAGTCTGTGAAAAGGACAGCTGGGTGTACTGTTGTCCAAAGTTGTGCTGGTCTATACAAGATGATACTGGCGGTTCTATTCACTACGACATTTCCATAATCTGTATTGTGTAGCAGAGGCCACATAGTTTGTGTGCTTCTTGTCACGTCTAGGGATCAAACACTGCACTAATGCCTAACAGAACACTCTTCAATTCTAGATAAATATGCATACAATTTTATAAAGCTTATGCAACTGGTATTTAAAATGAGTGTGACTGCCTGTACTAAAAACATAACATACGGTACTCCTACTCCAACTGGTATTATTAGTCACTGTCTGAGCACTACATTAAGACATTACAACATCAACAACTACACATAGCACGCAACTGAGAGGAAGCTTTAAAACCATATTCCATCCATTTACCGCAATCCCACAGTATACAAGTATTTGTATATAAGCTTGTTCTAAAATGATCGGTCACTTCTCCAATAGAGATGAGGACAATTGATAATATTAAAGAAAAATATTGCTTTTTATTTTCGATCTCTATCTATGTAAACTTTTCAGCGACAGGATATTGGGTTACCTCTTAAATGTAAAGCACTATCTGACTGCTTACTACAGTTAATACGCATACAAATGACGATGAATAATTTCGCGAACAATCCACTTATATATTCTCATGAGGACGGGACTGTGTAAATACTTCAATGTCCTAAGTATTCTTTAGGTATTTCTGGATATCTCGTTGGTTAAGACGGGTGTCCCTAGTCAACATGGTAGACGTATAAGCTAGGACTTGCGAGATCAATCACAGAACATCGGTGCCAAAAGTTTTCATAAACTCGGAGAACAATCTGATCGTGATCATTTGTAGTTAATTTATTACATTTATTTTAGGAACTGTGAGGAAAATATACATACTAGTATATGAATTTTAAATAGTAAATAAAATAGTATACATGTGCAAGGCCGTAGGTGTTTGTCACCATAAATTAACTGAAAGTGGTAGTTCCATTAAAAAATAAAGGTTTTTTATATCAGGTTTAAAAATTATTTTACTTGTATCACGACTTATCAGTTTAGGGCAGGAGGAAACCTGTAACATCTGTAGCACTGAATGTTGCAGTAAACCTGTGAGCACTGACTGGTACCGACCAAGGTTGATAACTACCGGGTACATTGACATGGTACAGACAACACATCCTATCAATATCGCGTCAGAAATCCGTCCAATTCAAACCATACACAGATAAGCGTGCTGGAATTCGACAATTCTACAAGGCTACATAAGCGGGAAAGATTGGCTGGGATAGGAACTGTAGAGGTATTTAGCCATATGTATAATATGAAAACATGTGGCTATACTTGAAACCAAGGATGTCAAGGCAGCGGTTAGACAAGCAGTTAGACAAGCAGTTAGACAAGCAGTTAGACAAGCAGTTAGACAAGCATAGACCCCATGATAGATGACAGCCATAAAACATCCTGTCTCTCGATCACCATGTTTCAATGCAATTGAATATATATCATTATACATCTACCATAATACCGAATGAACACAATTCCATGTCATTAGGGAAGTAGTATGTGTCCGCACGGACGGTCACAACAGACCATTTCAATTTCACGGACTATACTTAGAATATTGAGCAACAGAAGCGCACAAATACATGGACATTCATAAGGTCTATAGAAGGTCAAAATCAAATGAAATACGGATCACAGGTGCAAATGTTGACAAATACAGTATTAATATTTCCAATCCAATAACTTATCCCAAAGAAGTGACCAAGTTAAGATAGGTATTGTATAGCCAGGGGGGCTTATAATACTGTTTGTGTTTATTTATGTTCCGGGATATGACCCCCGTGGCCTGGCTCCAGAAAATCGTTCGTCAATAGGATCGCCACCCAAAGAAGCTCGCTCGGAGCAGTGTCCCGGCAATAGTTGGATCGCTTTTGTCGGGTGAACACCCTATTACTGAAATGTAACACAGTCGCAGGGCGTATCAATAACATTATTCAAAATTATGGAAGCTCGGGGCGTGGAACATACTAGGGGCATCTGACCCGAGCCATCGCAGCCAATTCTCGCACTGGTTGTCAGGGCGCTGGAAACAACCAATCGGAGAATTTCGACAATGTCGGCTTTCGAGCATGACTTCGCAATATCTAGAATAGCTCTGCTATTCAAAATTGCTTATTAAATATATGATTAATATTATTGTAATGATCCGTCGATACCAAGCTTGAATACTAACACGGAGTAAGGACTATGGTATGATAGTGACTGTTGTGTATGGGTCATGGATTACCTGCCCTTACTTCATCGCGACATTGTCTCCCGTGGAGTGTGACTGCTTCCGACATGCTTTCTCAGGTGTTCCCATAGGTGTTAATACATTCATATTATTTTATATGCTGATACAAGAGAACAATATGCCTTAGGGGAGGTAATTTTCTCAGAGAGTGTATGGTCATAAACTAGTGCATACCATCGCGAGATGGCACAGATAGGTCTTCAACCAGATTCATGAAATACCTATTATATCAGAGTATGCATACACATCTATCCGAAGAAAGGGGAGCTAATTACTACCGTATATTCTCTATTAATACGATCAGGAGAAAATAATTAAATTTGCGGCTGTACGAATTATTAGAAAATAC
>JAUTBZ010134956.1:0-13566 GCA_032361785.1 Lepetodrilus galriftensis
TCACCCCGCGACTAGCAAGGGCATGGGAAATATCGTGGATGATGCCGGGATGATCTGGCCCAACCAACTCAAGCGAAAGTACGGTTGACCCGTCCTCCGCTCGGCTAGAACTCGCATCGGAGGCCGTGATGTCTAGGAGGCCCTGTTTCTTCAACGGTTCCAAGTTTTCAAGCAAGCCCGCGACCTTCTTGTCCGGTACTGAAATCAGAACAATTCCCGCGAACTTTCCTGCCAAGCGAGCCATCTGGCTGGTGTTCCAGTTGCCCCCGTGGTCAGCGACAACGCCAGACAACGCATCGACCAGGCCCGACTGATCATCACCAATCACCGTCAGCACAAGTTTAGCCATGGATCAGATGGTACAACATCGGCGGCAACGGAACGGTCACAAGGCTGGCGTCAAAGACACCAGCAGACCTCGCCACGGTGAAACGCACCAAGGGGGACTACCGCTGCGGTCATCACTCGTGGTGCCCGAAGGGCTACTTCTGCACAACCGCCGGAGGCATCTTCTCGATCTCTGCTTCTATCCATTCCTGCGCTTTGTCATTTACCTGACCTGGATCAAGACCTGCCACGCTAAAGGGCTCACCGATACTAACGGTGATCGTGCCCGGCAACTTCACATAGCTCTGGCGCGGCCAGCATTGCCCCGCATTATGGGCCACTGGGTAGATCAGGTATTCCGCACCATCTCCAGCGTTCTTCGCGCAATAGTCGGCAAGCAAGGCGCCACCCATGCGATAGCGCTCCGTTTCCCCAGGATTCACTCGCGTTCCTTCAGGAAAAATCCCGACCCAGCGACCAGCATCCAAATGGCTTTTCCCCTTGGTTTTGATTTGGTCAATTGCAGACCGTCCACCTTTTCGGTCGATAGCTATTGGCTTTATACTTGCTAGCGCCCAACCGAAGAAAGGTATCTTGAATAGCTCTTCTTTCACCACCCAAGAGACAGATGGGAAAATGGTAGGAATGAACAGAGTTTCCCAATTAGATTGATGATTAATCAGAAGAATGCCGTTGTGCGCCAGATCAATATTCTCTTGCCCCAACACGTTGTACTCAACACCACAACAAATCTCAATCCACCAGATGTTGAAATGCGTCCAAGGCAACAACACCTTATAACTAGTCTTGTGAGAAAGTGGCAGTAGGAATATGGACGAAACTCCGACTAACAGCGTACTAAGTGTGAACCCTATCCAGAACAGAGTAGCGCGTACATAGAGCAGAGGCCTATTCACCGAATGCACTCATCGATCTAAGAACCATTCAGAGGGCTTTCCAACGATCCAGGATTGAGTGCCCGGCCAACGTGAATGTAGGACCAAGGGGCTGGACCCTCGCCGTACTCGCTCTCGTGCCGGTCCATTTCGAACCCAGCTTGGCGAAGAAGCTCGGGATGGTTTCGACTGACGTGGCAGCCATCAAAGAGTCGCTTCTGAACCGGGTCGATCCGGAACTGCCAGCGTTGAATTGAGGGATCCTCGGCCAAACCATGTTCGGCGAAGTGCAAGAAACCACCGGGCTTGATGACTCGACGAAGCTCAGACAAAGCCATTGCGGCGTCCGGAATGGTGCACAGGCTGAAGGTCAACAGCCCGGCATCACAAGAGTCATCGGGCAAGGGAATGGCTTGCCCATCCAGGCCAATGAAGTCAACCTCGACCGAGGAGTTGGCCAAACGATCTGCAGCCAGCTTCTGCCCGAGCACAGCAGGATCAACGGCGTAGACCTTCGTAACCTCAGCCGGGTAGTACGGCAGGTTCGTGCCAGAACCAAATCCAGGCTCGACTACGACTCCGGCCAAGCCGGCCACCGCCTTCTTTCTCCACCGACCGACCGAAGCCGAGCTGCATGCTCGGTCAACGAGGCGAGGAAGAACCTGATCACGATAAATACCCACCAGGTGAGTCTGGCAGAACAAACACCAAACTGCTCTGTGCTTCACCAATGCTCTGTGCTTCACCAACGGTCAGACGTGTGGATCAGCCAACAATGATGAGAGTCAACCCAACAATGGTTCCGACGAGTCCAACCACTTGCCACCAGCGAACCTTTGTCCCGTCAAGCAAGTAGCCAGCGACGATGGCCACCGCGGCATATTGCGAACCGACAACCGAGACTGCACTCAAGGAACCCCGCTGAGCCGCCAGGGCAAAGGTGATCAACCCGGCCGACCCGAACAGTCCGGCCGTTGCCGGCAATCGGCGAGCCCCACGAATCGGTAGGGCCCGGGAACCCGTGAGTCGCGCCATGGTCACCGCAACGATCAAGGACACCGTCCGCTGAGGCAGGACCGGCCAGAGTCCTGACTCGCTGGATGTCTCGGCTAACAAGATCAGCATGGCGCCATAACAAAAACCCGAACCAGTTGCCAGCGCTACTCCCTTCAGGATCTTCCCCTTGAGATCGGGAGAAAACGAGGTAAGCCCCAATGAGAGCGTTCCGATCACGACACCAGTAATCAAGAGCCTGCTCACTGCTGACCCATTAATGGCGAGGTCTACAGCCACTGGTGCCACCACCGAAACCATTCCCGTGATCGGTAAGGCAATGCCAACTGACGATTCGGTGTAGGCGAGATACAACAAGATGAGGGCAAAGCCATTGAACAGTCCGGAGAGGGCACCGTAAGCGACGTCAGCCTGATCCCATGTGCTGGGAATAACCCTGGTCATCAATCCAAGAGTGACCAGAACGAGCCCACTGGCGAAGTAAGCGACGGTGATTTCTACGGCTCGGGTTGCCCTGGTTTCACGGGCAGAAACGGTTTCGCCTAGCCCGATGAGCAAGGAGGTGAGAGCTGCGAGAGCGATAGCCACAACCGAGCGTACGTCAGCTAACCACGAAACAGGAAAGCAGCCCTGAATCCAAAGACGGCAATCCTTTGTGACCAATCATTGTCTGAACGCGTCATGTTTCGGTAACGACCCGAGCAGCAAAGACCCGATACGGAGACCCCCTCATGATGGCAACAGATGGCACGAACCCGCCGGTACGACAGCCCAATTCCGCGACCAAACTTGGCCACACCCTGAAGCTAGTCGGCTTCCTTCTTGGACTCACCCTGCTCGTGGCTGCTTGCTCTTCCGACAGCGATTCTGCCAACGGCGATTCTTCCAACAGTGAGACAGCCAGCGATTCCGCATCATTGGGAGAGCTCTTACCCTTTGCTGAGGTGCAAGCTACTGACTTTGTCTTCGAAGGTGATCCCACCAATCCTGGACGTGGCATCTTTCGGATGGAAACGACCGAACCAATGATCTGTGCCATTGTGTGGGGCGAGACCGAAGACTTCGGCAACTTCAACAACAGCCTTTCCATGAACGGAACCGGCATCATCAATCACGATGTAGTGCTGCCCGGAGCAGAAGCGGGCAAGACCTACTTCTTCCGTGTTCAGGGAACAACCGCCGATGGCAGCCAGTACCGATCAGAGACCGGGACCTTCACCATTCCTGATCTTGGTGGTGGGTCCGAAGACGGCGCGATGGTCGATCATGGCGTCAACCTGGCTTTGGAGGGAACCATTGTCGACTCCAGCTCGAGCTTTGGAAACGGCTGGGAGGCTGAGAACGCCATTGACGGTGACCTGAACACCGAGTGGGCAACATCGGGTGATGGCGACGATGGCTCAATCACCATCGATCTTGGCTCAGTTCAAGACATCGCCGGAATCGAGTTTCTGACCCGTTCCATGCTGGACGGAACTGCGACCACCGAAATGTTCACCATCACCGTTGACTCGGGTGAAACCTTCGGCCCATTCCCCGCAGGCAATCCGGTGAGCCCCAACTTTGCGGCCGCCGAGTTTTCCGGACAAGAGATCCGCTTCGATGTCGTCACCTCAACCGGTGGCAATGTCGGTGCCATCGAGGTCCGAGTGTTTGCCGCCAGCTAAGAGGCAGCCCTTCGCTGACTACCAACCAGTGGAATGTACATCCGGGCTATGGTCCCATTCATGGCCGAACCATCCACCATTCACGACCTCCCGACGCCAAGTTTGCTAATAGAACGTTCGGTGTTTGACGCCAACGTCGCGGCCATGGCGCGGGTACATCCAGGTGCGTCACTACGGCCACACGTCAAGGCATTCAAATCCAGCACCCTTGCGGCCCAGCTGTCGAACGCCGGCCACCACAACTTCTGCGCCGCAACCATTCGAGAGGTCGAGGGCATGGCCAAGGCTGGCCTCGGAACCGATCTCCTGCTGGCCAATGAGGTGTTGGACGCGCGTCGACTAGGAGTCCTGGTTGACCAGGGTCACCGCATCACGGTGGCCGTCGATAGCACCGAAACCATTCGGGCCGCTGCTGATGGCGGCGTGAGGGAGGTATTGATCGACGTCGACATCGGACTGCCCCGGTGCGGTTGCAACTCGGCCGATGCCGGTCGTCTCGCTGACCTGGCCCGAGCATCGGGTCTCGAAGTTCGTGGGGTGATGGGCTACGAAGGACACTTGATGATGGCGGCGCCCGACACGAAAGCGGCGGCAGTAGAGAAGGCCATGGACGTACTACTCACCGCTCACGCCGATGTCGGTGGTGACGTTATTTCGGCTGGCGGCACTGGCACCTACGCGGTCAACACGTTGGCTACGGAGATCCAGGCCGGTTCCTACTGCCTGCTGGATACCGACTACGCCACATTGGACAGTCCCTTCGAAATCGCCATCTCGATCCTGGCAACCATCATCTCAATCAGCAGCAAGGGCTGGGCGGTTGCCAATTGTGGCTTGAAGGCCCTGGGTATGGATCACGGGAATCCAACCTGGCCCGAAGGTGAGCTCATGTTCTGCTCCGATGAACACACCACCTTGCTCAATCCCGACGCAAAGTTGCGGGTTGGTGACCAGGTTCGTCTGAATCCAGCCCACCTTGATCCTACTGTTGCCCGCCATGAGCAATTCTGGGTGGTCGACGGTGAGCAGGTCGTTGATCGTTGGCCAATTGATCTGCGCCATTGGTGACTGGCGGGAACAACAATGCACGATCTGACACCCATCTGGCACTGTCAGTTCTTGGTCCGGAGATGCCCTGGCCGGTATTCAGTCTCCTTGCACTGATCGAGGGCGAAGAGGTTCCGAACCGTGGGAGCTGAGCGTGGCTGCCCGTTCAAACCATGCCGCGACATCGTGGCCGTCGGCATTGGATACGACGGTGTTCTGGCTCGGTCCCATAGCCAAGACTGCGGTCTTGAGTGATTGGGCCGCGCCCGACGGATACGCAGCCACTTCAGCTGCCAATTCCTCGGTCCGTGCGCGTACCTGATCATCATCCACTACTTCGGTAGCAATGTTCATCCTCAGCATCGTCTCGCCGTCAAGACGATGGCCGCGCAAGACAATCTGGAGCACGGTCGCCACCGGATACCGGGCCGACAACCAGGCAATGTTCATGGGCGCAGCCATCCCTTGTTGAACCTCCCCTACTTGAAGCCAAGCATGGCGGCCGACAACAATCAGATCACCAGCAAGAGCAAAGGCTGCCCCGCCATTGATGGCATAGCGTTCCAAGCAAACAACGACCGGGACTGGACAACGAGCGAGGGCAATGTGGGCACGCCGAATGGAATGAGATGCGGTTCCGAGCCAGTCTGGAGGCGGTTGAGCGTTGTACTCCTTGAGATCAAGACCCGAGCAGAATGCTCCACCAGCGCCACACAGCAGAAGGGCACCAATCCTCGGCTCAGCGACCCCCGATCTAGCACTATCTGTTTCGGCAGTATTTGTTTCGGCACTGGCTGCCTCAGCGTTTATGACCTCAGCATTTATTGCCTCGACGCTGTCAGCCAGCTGGTCCATCATCGGGCCGGTTAGGGCATTGCGACGCTCCGGTCGATTGAGTTCGACAATTGCCACGCGCCCCCGGTCGATCCGTCGGACAAGCTCAGAATACATCACTTCTCATCACCGCTTTCTTCGTACTGTCATCTGGTCTTGGGGGCTTAGTTGCGCAGGAGATCACGAAACGGAGTGTCTCGATGGGGGCCGGGTTATCGCGGCAAACCAAGTACCCGTTCACCCAAGGTGTTCTTCTGAATCTCGTCGGTTCCTCCACCTAGCGACATTCCGCGACAATTCAGAACGTGGTAGGCCCAATAGTCAGCAGCATCATCATCTCCCGCCCAGGCCATGGCCGAGGTTCCACCGATGAGGTGAGCAAGCTGGGCAGCCCGCCATCCTTGGATGGTGCGCCAAAGCTTTCCAATAGAAGGGTGCAAATCCCTGGCTGCCCCCCAGGCGATCAGCCGCTCACCGCAATACACCCTGGCTAACTCTTGACGAATCTCCGGGTCTGCCAATCGAGCCTGCTCCTTAGCTCGTTGGACCAGGCCGTCAAAAGGCAGCGGGGCTCGACCAGTTTTTGCCTTCGCCTCATTTGAAGTCCGGGCACCTTGGCCCAATGTTGATCGTTCGTGAGCCAGCAGGGCCACGGCCAAGGTCCAGCCACCGTTCACTTCTCCCAGCACCCAGTCAGCGGGGATTCGAGCCTCATCAAGGAACACCTCATTGAATTCTGCCGCCCCCGTCATCTGCTTCAATGGACGCACCGTGACCCCTGACTGGTGCATGTTCAGCACAAACATGGTGATGCCTCGATGCTTGGGCAGTTCCGGATCGGTTCGAGCAAGCAGGATGGCCAGGTCTGCATGTTCGGCCACCGAAGTCCACACCTTCTGACCAGTGACAATCCACTCGTCCCCATCACGGACGGCGCTGGTGGTAAGGCCAGCCAGGTCTGACCCGGCACCGGGTTCAGAATACAACTGGCACCAGATTTCCTCACCAGCCAGCCCTGTTGGGATGAAGCGTTGCTGGATCTCCTCACTGCCGTACTCGCCAATGGTTGGCAATGCCATGCCAATACCAATAGTGAGCATGGCATCTTCGGGAGGTAGAAGATCGAGGCTGGCTTGGCGAAAAGCCAACTCGAAATCGGGATCCAAACCTTGGCCACCAACGGACCTGGGATAGGACAATCCAGCGAGTCCTGCTTGCATCAGGGCGCCGCGGTAGGCGCGGGCCCGATTAGCGGGACCCTCAATTCCCAATAGTTCTTGCTCCAGCCCCAGGTAGAAGCTCCTCACCCGGTCCTGGAACTGTTCACGATTTTCCACTGGTCACACACCCCACTGTTTAGCTGTCAAGCTAGATGACCAATTCGAAGCCAACCAAAAGCCGCCCCCTGAATCACCTCAGGATTGAGAGCGAACTGGTCAACCCGCTGATCTTGGCTACCCTAAGACGCTCAATGGCAACCATCCGCACAGCCCCTCCTCTAACCACCTGTTCAGGACAACCAATGACGACCCCTGCAAGGACGGTCAGCTCTCTTGGTGGGGTTCTCGCTGTCATCCTGCTTCTTGGCGCCTGTGGAGGCAAGGATGAAGCAGCACCAAGTGTGAATGTGCAATCCGCCGACCAGGTCCAGATAGTCGATCCGGACGAGGCCGAGGATCTGTTGAAGGAAGGGGAGGACAAGGCGACGCCGCCGACCAGCGACTCATCGAGTACGGACGAGACCTCAACTACGCTGGCGGTGAACGAAGCCGGTCGATCGTTCCAGACCCGGCTTGGCACCGCGCTCACCGTCTTCAACACCTGCTTGGGTGACGTTGGCTACTCCTTTGTTGGCATACCCGGCCAAACCGACGACCCGATAGCGGCTGAACCGGAATACCTCACTGCCCTCATCGAATGCAACAATGAGAGTGGAATTGCCAACGTCTTGCAAGAGCAAGGCGTCCGACAACAAGACCTCACCGCGGACGAGAAGAAGGAAGCCAACGAATCGGGACGAGCAGTCTTTGGCTGCTTGATTGATCGTGGCTGGGATCTTGGCGAACTTGAACCGAACGACAATGGCATTCTTTCTCCCAGCCGCTTTCCCGCGGTTCCGCCCTCTCGACAAGACGAGTTTCAACGTGACCTTGACGACTGCGGCTGGAACGATCTTGAACTTGGTTAGCAAGCAATGAAGCGATTCGGCTGGCTTCTCATTACCGTTTTGATCATCGCCGGTGTCGCCTACGGGGTGACCCGGCTAACAGCAGATGAGGCCGAAGGCCCGGCAGAGCAAACCATTGTTATTGACGAGGTTGGGCGAGCAACCCTGCAGGACACGGTGGTCCTTCGGGGCCAGGTAGGGCGAGACGCTCGTTTTGAGATTGTTGCCTCATCTCCCAAGCTGGTGACCTCGGTGACCGTTGCCGTCGATGAAGTAGTCGAACCAGGGCACGAACTGTTCAAGCTCGATGGTCGCCCAATGCTGGCCATTGTTGGTGACACCCCCTATTGGCGCCCCCTGGACCGCTTCAGCAGTGATGGTCCCGACATCGAAATGCTTGAGACATTCCTTGATCAACAGGGTTATGGCCCCGGAACGATCAACCAGGACTTCAGCTCACTCACCCGCGATGCCCTGGAGGATTGGCAAGAAGACAACGGCTACCCGGTCGACGGTCGATTCTTGCCGACAGACCTAGCCATCCAGCAATGGCCAGCCAGAGTCGGCGACGTCCATGTTGAAGTTGGCGACCCGGTGGCGGCCTCCCAGCCTCTACTGTCACTGGTCGAGAATGACCTTGCCGTCTCGGTCAAGGTCGACCCAACAGATCGGAGTCGCCTGAGAATCGGATTGCCGGCCACGATCACCGTGACGGCCAGCAATATTGAGGCCACCGGCTCGGTCTCCGAGCTTGCCGATGCTCCCGTTGTTGATGGCCAAGGAATCGAACGCTACGACGGCGACATCGCCATCACTGGCACCCTGGACCTAGTTGAGGGTGCAGCAGTTCGGGTCGAGGTTGTGCTGGCTGAAGTCATTGACGCTTTGGTTGTTCCGGTGGCATCAGTCTCTCTCAATGGCAGTGGAGATGAAGAGGTTCGCATCCTGGCGGCAGATGGAA
The DNA here is from genome assembly GCA_032361785.1 of Lepetodrilus galriftensis. Taxonomy (NCBI): domain Eukaryota; kingdom Metazoa; phylum Mollusca; class Gastropoda; order Lepetellida; family Lepetodrilidae; genus Lepetodrilus; species Lepetodrilus galriftensis. Next base: position 8,914 of record JAUTBZ010134956.1, read on the forward strand.
CAATCACCCGAGTGGCCGTGGTGACCGGTCTGACCGAGGGCGCATTCGTCGAGATCGTCGAAGGACTCGATGGCTCCGAACAGGTGGTCGTCGAGGTCCGACAGTGAACCAGCCTGCTGGCACTCTCATCGAACTGAGCAAGGTCAGCCGAACCTATGTTGGGGCCGAACTGGTTCATGCTGTTCGAGACGTCGACCTGGAAGTCGGAGCTGGAGAGTTTGTGTCGATCACCGGCCAGAGCGGCAGCGGCAAGTCAACGCTTCTAGGGCTGCTCGGACTCTTGGACCGCCCGACATCAGGGACCATCTCACTGACCGGTATCGACGTTAGCAATGCCTCTGATGCCAGACGAACCTCGCTTCGTGGGAAGGTGCTCGGCTTTGTCTTCCAACAGTTCCATCTTGTTCCTCATCTCACCGCGTCCGGAAATGTCGAGATGGCTCTGCTCTATCGCAACTTAGGACCACGAGAACGTCAGGCCAAAGCCCACGCCGCGTTGGAGCGCATCGGACTTGGTCACCGCTTCGGGCATAAGCCGACCGAGCTGTCCGGAGGCGAGCAGCAACGAGTCGCCATCGCTCGTGCCATCGTGACTGATCCTCGAATTGTCTTGGCCGATGAGCCAACGGGAGCACTTGACAGTGCCAACGCCGAGAACATCATGGAAGTACTAACCGGACTTGTGGATGAACGCACTGCTGTCATCATGGTTACTCACGATCGGGATCTCGCCGACCAAGCCGATCGTCGAATCCACATGAGTGACGGCTCAATCGTGAGCGACACGACCAACAATTCCAGCCTGATGACCGGTAGCAACAAAGCCGCGAGCAGCCAGAGCATGGGTAGCCCGGCCTGATGCGTTCCTTATTGGATCTGCTGGCTACCGCAGCAGCCGGGCTCTTCGCCCGCCCATCGCGCACCATGCTGATCCTGCTGGGTCCAATCATTGGTGTTGGTGCCATCGTGGCCGCCATTGGTTTGACCGAGAGCGCCAAGGGTGATGTTCGGGCCACGTTGGAGGACCTGGGAACCGACTTGGTCACGGTGCAAGCATCTTCGGGATTCCAGGGAACCCAAGGCTTGCCTCGCTTGCCCGAAGAGGCCGATGAGCGACTCAAGCGAATCTCTTTGCTCCGGGCGTCTGCGGTCGTCACCGAACTTCCGGGTCACCAAGTTCTCCCCCATCGCGAAGCGGCCGAGGCGTTCGAGGTCTTGCCGATCTCGGTTCGAGTTGCTGGCACCCAGCTCCCCGAAGTACTGGAAGTGGACCTGTTGTGGGGACGCTGGCTCAACACTTGGGATAATCGACCCGGGCACCGGACCGTTGTTCTTGGATCCGATACCGCCGAACAGTTTGCGGTCCTGCCGGGAGAGGTTCGCTCGATCCTCATTGATGGTCGGGTCTATGGCGTTGCTGGCGTGCTGTCTGAAGTCGTCCTGGTTCCCAGCTACAACCTGTCGGTGTTCATCAGCCCAACTGCTGCTGAAGATGATTTTGCCAATGAGGGTGGGCCGACCGAGGCCATCTTGCGCATTGCCGATGGAGAGACCCTGCGGGAAAGCGATTCCGCCTTCCTCAATACCGTGTTGACCTATGGAGGGCCAGGAGGAATTGATCCGCCAACCGTTCCAACCGATGAGCTGGAGGCGACGGCCTCAGTAGATGAGACTCTGCGGACCGTGGTGCTCTTGATGGGCGGCTTGTCCTTGCTGGTTGGAGGCCTCGGTATCGCCAATGTGATGTCCATCAGTGTGCTCCAGCGCTCAGCCGAGATCGGTATTCGTCGGGCCGTTGGTCATACTCGCGCTCGAATTGCCGCCCAGTTCTTGAGCGAGGCCGCTGCTGTTGGTTTCCTTGGTGGTGTGCTCGGCGCACTACTTGGAGCTGGTGTCGTCGCTGTCGGAGCAGATTGGCGCAACTGGACAATGGTTCTGCCAATTGAGGTACTAATTGGGGCGGCAGTCCTCTCGGTCGTGGTTGCCATTGTCGCTGGCCTCATCCCGGCAGTAAAAGCTGCCCGCCTGGAACCCTTACAGACCCTACGCCTGGGATAGCGGGCCAATGGTCACCCCAGCGGGGGCTCCCTAGCCGTTAGGACTTGCTCGCCAGTTGCGCATCGTCGGCATCAGCGATATCGGCTCCACCAGTGTTGGAGTCCGGCTTGGCCAGACGCTCATCGATGCCTCGGCCCAGCTTGTCGTCGGGGGCTGGCTCGTTGAGGTTGATTGCTTGGACTGCCTCATGACACGAGGCGTGGATTCGGTTGGCATTGGCGTCCCACAATCCCGACAAGATCAGGACATCGCGGACGGGGCCCTTCACATCACTGAGGTGGAGTTCCACGCCCTGATCAGCCAGTTCTTCAAAGACTGCGTCCAGCATCTCCACCCCAGTGACATCAATGTCATTGATGCCTCCTGCGTCGAGGATGAGAACCCGCGGGGCTTCAGTCACCAAGGCAGCCTGGTCAAGCAACAGGCGCTTCACATGGTTGGCGTTGGCGAAGGAGATTGCGGCGTCAAGTCGAATGACCCGGACTCCCTCGCTGGTAACAGCTTCGGGGAAACGCTGCACATTGCGATAGTTGGTTGTTCCCTCAATATGCCCGAGGACGGCACTATGAGGCAGCGACATTCGAGCAAACACCACCAGCATTGAGGCAAGGACAGCGACGGCGATACCAAGCTCAATTCCTAGAATGAGGGTGGCGAAAAAGGCGACGAACAGACCAATCAAATCATTCTTCTTGACCTTGGCGATGTGGCGCATCTCCTTCACATCAACCAGACCGATTACCGCGATCACGATGATCGCACCCAGCGCGGCGTTGGGCAGTGAGCTGAACAATGGGGTAAGGAAGGCAATACTGAGCAGCACAATGCCCTCCGTGATTAGTGAAGCCAGGCCGGTGCGGGCACCTGCGGTTGCGTTCACCGCGGTTCGAGAGAATCCTCCAGTGATTGGGTAGCCACCGAAGAGACCCGAGGCAACGTTGGCCATGCCAAGGCCGACAAGTTCCTGGTTGGCGATGACCTCATATCGATTCCGCCGGGCGTAGACCTTGGCCACGGCGATGGATTCCATGAAGCCGACCATGGTGATAACCAGGGCGATCGGAATGAGCTGCCCAATGAGTGAGCCGTCGCTGGGGATGCTGAGGGTCGGAAGCGAATCCGGAACCTCGCCGACGACCTTGACGCCCCTACTTTCCAGGTCAAAGAGTTCGACAGCAAGAATGGAGCCGACAACAACGATGAGGGCGCCAGGAACTTTGGGGAGAAACTTCTTCAGGGTGTACAGCGTCACCAAGGCGACAAGCCCAAGAATCAGGGTTGCGGTGTTGGTCTCGCCCAGACCTCGACCCACTTCCTGGACCGTTTCGTAGAAATGCTCCTGCCGCGGAACACTGATGCCAAGCAGATGCTTCGCCTGACTGAACCCAATGATGATGGCGGCCGCTGCGGTGAATCCAACCAAGACCGAGTGCGACAAGAAGTTGACCAGGAAGCCGAGGCGTCCAATGCCGAGCACAATATGGATAAGCCCAACCATGAGGGCCAGCAAGGCAGCCGCTTTGAGGTAGGCCTCGGTTCCCTCTTCGACCAATGGCGCCAGCGCAGTTGCGGTGAGAAGGGAAACAATCGCTACCGGCCCGACAGCGAGTTGTCGAGAGGTTCCAAAAACGGCGTAGATGAGAACTGGGATCGTTGCGGCATAGAGACCAACCTCGGGAGGCAATCCTGCCAGGAGTGCATAGGCCATTGCTTGAGGCACGAGCATGGCCCCAACGGTTACACCGGCTGCCAGATCACTTCGAAAGTTTGATCGCTCATAGTTTGGCAGCCACGTGAGCGCGGGGATCAGTCTCTTCATCCGCTAATTATACGGACATTAGCACATTTGTCAATATGTACCCCCTGGGGGTACATATTGCCTATCAGGAAGAAGCGACCGACCGCGCACCGGCATGGAGTGGATCGCGGGCTACCCCCACGACGGAGACGCCAATGCCGTAGGTGTGAATGCTACCCCGCGGCTCGACACGCAGGAAACAGCCATCAGGTTCATCCAGCGCACCATGGCCGGAAATTGCTTTCAATTTCCCATCCTCCAACAAGGCCAGGATCTCGGGATGGTCCATGGCCAGAACTTGAGCCAAGGCTTGGTATTGCACGGTGAACGGTGGGCCAACGGGAATACGCCGCACTGGAACCACCACACCGCAACGCTTGTCACCCAACACGTTTCGCCCCTTGCGGCTGGAACGCATTGTGTGGATATACAACGTCCGGCCGACCGATTCGTAGACGACTCCTGCGGCATGAGGGAAGCCAGCAGCTGAACATGTTGACAACACCGCAAAGGAGCGACTGGCAATCGCCCGATCTATTCGTCTGAGCTGATCTGCGTCGGAACCACCGGCAGAACCCGACGAGCTGGTGGCGCCAGGGGGACTCGTTGGACCTGTGGCACTTCTGGAACTTGCTGAACTTGGTCTATTCATGGTGTCCACCTTCATCGGTCATCCGCAGATTGTCGATGACTGAAACGCCACACTTTCTGCCCATTCGTCCATGGTCATGGACGGTCAACCAAAAATCCCTCACACTGACTGGATGACAACAGCGACACCACCAGCCCCGATCGGC
>JAUTBZ010134967.1:0-13565 GCA_032361785.1 Lepetodrilus galriftensis
ATTCTAATATGAGTCTGCAGAATAAACCTATAACGACCGCTCTGTCTTTTCATTACAAGGTGTTGCATCAGATCGACTCCGTACCTCCAGCTACCATCCCCATACACACGCTACATTCCCCTATCAAATACAAACCCACAAAACAGCACTATTATACTTCTACCATTGTGTCACCACCTAACCCGCCCATACAAGCATTTCATGATTACTTGCCATAGAACAGCGATATAACCAACATTCTATTATATTTCAGAGTAACGCGGGAAAATTCATAATGGCCATTCTCCCGCATGTGCTGCGATATGTAAGCATGTGCGTATGTCTGCTGCTGGTGACGTCATATCCAGGTAAATACCCACACCACCCTTGCCATAGACAAACACCCGAATCAAGATTTAATTATTATATAAATTAGACTAGATTTAAACAACATTGAATGGAGCTGCTTATATTATGGTGACTAAATTGTGCACTTCACACCAGAATATATTATGTACAAGTGGCCAACTGATAGGCCCTATATTCCAATATGACTGCCAAATCCTAGATGGCGATTATTTTTGTACATCAAACAACATAACACATACAATTGTTTTAATTTAAACATATTTCATTTTAAGCTTGTTTATATAGAACACTTTCAAATGATTTACTAAGGTACTTTATCCTCCTTGTGAAACTTATACAAATAATGACTCACCTGAACATTTCCAATATGGCCGCCAAATCAAGACGATTTTTGAACAGACATATCTCATTTTCAGATATATCTCAATTCTAAGCATTATGTTCAACAAGGGAGCACTCAAACTTTACCTATTCTTTTATTTCATCAGTACTACCAAGTAACGCCTGCACAAATAATTTATTTCCCCAGGGAAATGGAGTGTGTTGTACGCGGAGCAAGGGGAGGACGCCAGGAACCTGGCAGACGCAGGCTTCTCTCCTCTCAATATCAAACACTTTGCATTCGGTATCAAAGCCTGTCAAGACGTCATCATTACACTGCATCAGGTGCTGGACGACTCAGAGGGATACGTCATGGTGTACATAGGTATGACGACGACGACGACCATGATAATGATAATAATTATTATTAAACATTTTGTTATTATTGAATATTAAAAGTATTATTATGATTATGATTATTATTAATTATTATTATGATTATGATTATTTATTATTATTATTATTATTATTATTATTATTATTATTAGTAGTAGTAGTAGTAGTAGTAGTAGTAGTAGTAGTAGTAGTATAAATGTATATATAGCGAAACTTTCCAGAATAACTGCTCACATACGCTTATTACCCCGGTCAACGGATCTGTGGACTCAAATTCCTTCTCAACTCCCTGGGGAGTATACAACCCGAGCGGCCATTCAAGGCGCATCAAGGTTATCATTCACATGTCCATCTCATCCTTCCGGGTACCCATACTCTGCTGGGTGAACAGAGGTATTTTCGAACTAAGCCATAAGGTGACACCACAGGTTTTTCAGCCGATGATTCAGTGTGGGGCAGGAACGAATCATAGATACGATCAGGTTATTGTCACCCATCCAAGTATCAGCCGAGTTTATTCTCCGGACCCAGACTTAAAGCCTATTTAACGGATCGGAACGCGGGCAATCTGATTGATTCACGTAGTTAAGGTTATGGTTAGGTTTAGGAAAATATGTTATTCATATTCTGGGTAGCGCGAGTCTGGAAAATAAACCCTGACATTGAAATGATTAACGAGGTTAGACCATCGAATATTCATCTTCATGATTCTTCTTCTTTAAAAAAAAAGAAGCTATACTGGACAGCTGATAAATGATGCGGAGTTTATTTTGATAATTTGCATATTCGTCGTAACCAATTTACTTTTCATGATCAGGTAAAATATAATATTGTTATTCAATACTTCAAAACATAATTCAAAGAAAAATTGAAAAACCGCTAAACTTTTATATATTTTACTCAGTTTTAGCGATAACAAATAATGTCACCATCAATAAAATAAAGATTAATATTTAATACATCCACAGGAATTGAAGTGCCTTCTGTAAACAGAGGTATAAAAATATGATATACATATTAATCTATATTGATTACATACATATTTCAACGTATGTAAACTAAGAAAATATCGATTTTTAATATGGTGTGGTATTGAAGAGTTGGAGACATTTTACCACATTATATGCGACAGGAATACTCTCGTTAATAATAAATGCTTGTTTCTTGAAATATAAATGTCTCTTTTTTCCCTCCAGACTACTATTTCCAACAAAGCTATTGATTCTGAAAAATAAAAAAATATATATATATTAGAAAAATAATGCAAAGAACTGCACATGTCGATTTCTATGAGCACTGTAGAAGAATAAGGTTATAAATATGACAGAGAAGACGAGCATGTTAATGGCTTAGATCGATAGAGCCATCAGGGAGGAGACTGATGAGTCCTTTCAGTAACCAAGGACAAGATCTATAGCATTTGTTGTCTGGTGTCAGCCAAGTGACATTCTGCTTTACCGACGGCTCCACGAGGGCTGAGAAGTTTCCCAGATATCAGGAGGTAAGTTATGTTATATGTTTTTTGAGGTATAATCTGTAGTTTTTGTAAAAGACGTTTCTTGGCGATTTTTAATGATTTCTGACATTTTTGGAAAAGTTGCCACTTATTCGTGTAAAAAGAAAAACATTAAAAGCGAAAACAATTCCAGGAAACGTCTTTGACTAGGACTAGTACAGTCTGTAACTCCTCGTAACTCGTAGATTACTAAATTTATAATAACTTCTTGTATAGGCAATGCCAGTTATATTCTATCTGTCTGTCTTATTCATGTATATTTTTTGTAATTTGTTTAAAATAATTATAATTATTATAATTATTATCACACACATGTATGGTTGTTTTGGACTAGTTCTTAGCTATAACTGCAAAGTACATTCACTTGACATACATAAAATCATGTTTGCACTTCCAACATGCTTCCCACTGCTGTGTGTTTGACAAATATTCACTGCAACCCCACCTGCGACTCTTAGAGTCGGATTTAAATCAAACACGGCCAACGGCTTCTTATACACACTGCAAAATGGACATCATTCTGTTTGATAGAACATATTCCTATTTGAAAAGTAATACATCAAATGAAAAGATATATAACGGAACGTTCACCTATTTAATATAAAATATGATTTGTTTTATAACTATCGAGTGCTGGGGGATAAGAACATCAGTAAATAACAACTTTTGGGTGGATAAATCAAGCGTAATTAGTCTCAGATCGAATTTCGTTTGTCCGATTATACATGTTTATCAATTGTGATATTATGCCTTTAAAAGCACCTCGTTTTGTTGTTGAATTTGTAATTTAATTCTTCCCTGATGTGTACATCATTCAAAGAGTATGTCAATTAGTCAATCATCGATGTTGATGTTGTATGAATATACGAAGTAAACTACCACAACAGCTGGGGGGGGAAATAATTGGACGCCGATAAGCTTGTCAAAGTGTTAATAATGTTGTCAATGACTTTATGTTAACATGGGAAGCAAATATCGTTTGCAATGTACTTTTCAACACCAACAGTACTGTTGACTTTCCAAGAGGTGGTCGCCAAAGTTTCACCATCGAACAACAGACCAGTCAGTGAAACAGCTCTGCAGACAATATTGCAGTCCACAGACCAATCGGTGCCAGACATTGACTCCGTAGACACAATCTCCTGGTCCCAATCTTGTACTCTATAACAGAGCCACTGATAATGTTTGTAGTGGGCCATAGTTGGCGTCAGCAGCAGTGGAGACATGTGATATTTACATATGAAAGTCAGTTTTGCATTTCCCATGATATGGCGAAGACGTGGACAACATGATAAGCAATAAGAAAGAGATCCATGGGGTGGTCAGAGTTTGATGCAATTGACCTGAATCCAAGACTAGCTCAGTTGTCTTCCATAATATTGGTCCTAGAAGGGGAAATGATTTTAAAGCTCAGCGATAGATTGACCAGGTACTCGGACCACACGTAATGCCTGTTTATACTCTTCATCCACAAACCAAATTCCAACATCATAATACAACACCATATGCAGCTCTTGCTACAGTTCAGTTCTTGTAGCAGCATAGGATCAGGATTTTGTCTTTGCCAGCCTTTAGTCCAGATGTAAATTGCATTTAACATTAATAGGACAAGTTGAAAAGAAAAATTGAACTGTCCACTTGTCCCTATGGCCTGTATTAACTGTCTGATCCATTCCAGAAGGTGTGATGCAGTTGCGAATGCAAATAGTGGGGGAAACGACATTGATTATCGATTGCTCTTTCTGAGTTGTCTGCCCTTGTTGTAATTAATTATTACTGCACATTAACAGTCCTTCAACTTAGGAAACTTTGGGTCTCAAAAATAGTGTCAATGGTGTACACCAATTTTGTACAGCGCTATCTAAAAATATATACCATTCATATTTGTATCATGACTTGTGTTTCTTTTGTTGTTCAGTATATAAATACTTTCAGGAAAGATATGTTTGCCCATGAAATATGTCAATATTTACCGAAAGGCTCTTAATTTTGTTCTCCTCTTTTCCAGCATGGATGAGTATGTATATCCTGTTCCTATCATGCATCTGTCTGGAACTGGACTCAGGAGGAGTCATTCTAAAGACGACTGGCAGGATTCTACCAGCAGTGAAGAAGAGGAAGAAGAAGACCAAAATATATCTAACGTGAATGATATCTCGAGCAGCAGAGGTAATAGGCGAGGTCGCAATCGACGTCAAGGTAATCGCAGCAGAGGTCAAGGTGACCGAGGCAGGGGTCAAGGTGACCGAGGCAGGGGTCAAGGTGATCGAGGCAGGGGTCAAGGTGATCGAGGCAAGAGTCAAGGTGACCGAGGCAGGGGTCAAGGTGATCGAGGCAGGGGTCAAGGTGACCGCGGTAGAGGATCAGGAGGTCGCGGCAGGGGTCAAAGTGACCGTGGCAGAGGTCAAGTTAATCGTGGCAGAGGTCAAGGTCGTGGAAATGGAATGCAGCGGTGGCAGAGTTGTGAAGCGGTTGGAGCAGCTGCAGCAGCTCCTGAAGGCCAGACTCGGGGGAAAACGTTTACCCAGTGGCCAATGGGGTACAGGAAACTCAGTGAACTGGCAGCCAATGACTGCAATGAAGATGTAACTTTAGAGCTGACGAGCTCCAAGAGTGGCTTTGAACTTTTAATAAAGTCGGACCAAATAAAGCGGGACTGTGTGCTTTTAGTTTTGCAGGTCTTAGAAAAAGCTTGTAAATCAACACACAGAGAAAGTGTGCTTCAACTTCTGACTTTAATATGTTCTTCTGATTTTATTGGTAAGCATATCATGAAATTGTTGACCGATTCGCTCATTTCAGGTGGCAGGGATGGCTTGTGCGATATCATCAAAAGAATATTGTTTTTGTTTGAAAATATCGAACATAAGCTTCCTTCATCAGCTGAAAAGTGTGTGGCAATTTTGATAATCATTCAAACTGTCTGCAACAAGCACGACCTACTCTTCACGGACCCTTCCATTGAACTTAAGAGAGCAGAATTATTAGAATTATGCCAAAAGTCTGCATTGGTAGAGAAGGAAAAGACGAAGGAGAAGCAACAGCACCACAGGAGACGAGACACTGTTCTGAACGCAGACGAAGACGCACCTCCCGAAGACTTCCGTGAAATCGAGATATTTCCAGACTCCAAGGATCTACATCATAACTTGGGTGTGTTTCTCAGGAAGAACAAGCACCAGGGAGCGTATGCGAATCTGGACACGTACCTGGATGTGCAGTTCAGGCTGCTAAGAGAAGACTACATCCAGCCTCTGAGGCAAGGGATCCAGGAGTACCGCAGCAATCAGATGAAAGGACAAGGTTCTAAGCAGCTCAGTGATCTCCGGCTGTACAAGGGCATTCACATCCTGGGATCTGTCTGCGGCGAAGACGTTGAAACTAGACTGAGGTTTGACACGTCAACAACCAGCAAGATCAGGTGGCAGGCATCAAAAAGGCTTTTGTATGGGTCCCTTGTGTGCCTGTCGCAGGACGACTTCGAAACGATCATCTTCGCGACTGTCACGAATCGAAACGTCAAGGATCTCGAAAAGGGCGTAATTCAGGTTAGATTTGAAAGTGACCTGGATGTAGTCTTAAATGCAAAGCCAAGCGATACCTTCCTGATGGCTGAAACGACTGCTTACTTTGAAGCATACAAGCATGTTCTATTCAGACTGCAAAACATCACGGATAATATGCCTTTCCAGAAGTACGTTGTGGAATGTCAATCAAACGTGGGACCACCGAAATACTTCCTGCAAACTGGAAGAGTTACAAAATATGATCTTTCAACTCTAGGAACTGGGAAAACGCTGAAGGAACCTGTAGCAATACTGAATACTCAACGCTGGCCAAGTCTCTCAAAGTTCAATCTCGACTCATCTCAGCTTGACGCGGTCAAGACGGCTCTGACGAAGGAAGTGGCCATCATTCAGGGTCCACCCGGAACAGGAAAGACTTACGTTGGTCTGAAGATTGCAGAGGTGCTGTTCAACAACAGGGACGCATGGGCAACAGACTCCACAAGCAACGCTGTACTTGTAGTCTGCTACACAAACCATGCCTTGGACCAGTTCCTGGAAGGGATGGCAACGTTTCTGGACGAGGGAATTGTTAGAGTGGGAGGAAGAAGCAGCAGCGAGGCGCTCGCAGAATTCAACTTGAAGGAAATCAGAATGAAGAGAAGAAAAGATAGAAAGGTTAGGAAAGCTGTAAGAGACAACTCGATGGACTGCAAGAGACTGATGACTGTTCTGAAGCGTGACATTGAGGAAGTCGGGGGAAGAATTGAATCTGGTTCCATGGGCATTCTTCATGAGAGAGTTCTCCAGTCATTTATGGATGACGCTCACTATAAAAGCCTAACAAGAGGAGTTCAAAGAGGAAAGTCCACAGCATTGAAGCAATGGTTGGGATTCGACAATCTCAACACAAAGAGCGAAGCTCAGCTGTCTCTTGAGACTGAGATCAGCAAGTATGTGAAGATCATTCTGATCTCGGGTGTGCCACTCAAATACCAGAAATATGTGAAAGATGAAAAAGTCCTGTCTATGAAGCTTGTCAGCCGAGTCGAACTGTATCGCACATGGGTTACCGAATTTAGATCACACATCACAAAGAAGATCGATGAGTTGGAAGAGATCCAGTTTAGTGGCTTTCCAGATGTCAATGAATTGAGCGGATTGAAGTTTAACCTGGATTCGTCGTACCTCGAGATAATGATGGACACACTGATCCGCCCATTTGTTCCCGAAAACATCTTCAGGATGATCACATGCGCTAAGGAGTATTCCCGTGGTGAGGATGGATTTGCAATCAAGGCATGGCTTCATGCTTCCAACGAAACCTGGAACGAAGAAAGTCTTGCTGCCTTGCAGTGCTTGAGAAGAGAAGCAGCAGAAGAAGGCATTGATGACGAGGAAGACTACGAGGATTCCATTGAAGCGGACGAGGAGGCAGATATCATCGCTTCACAGCGATTCGTGGACGACCACGATGATATATTTCAGACAAAATCTGGAAAGTCAACTTTCTTCACGATGAAGGCTATGGAAGATGTGACGCTCAGCATGCAGAGCATGGAGACAGGAGATGACAGCAAACAGGACGGAAGTGCAGGTGGCTGGGAGATTCAGCCTCATCAGAAGAAGAACATGAAGAAACGCCTTGAAAGTATTTTGATGTCCTCGAACACAATGACAGAAAAACAGGTGAAGACGATCAACAGGGATGTCTGGAAAATAGAAATGGACCAACGGCCGCCTCTGTACAGATTCTGGCTACAGGGATACCAATCTTCCCTGCGATTGTCAATTCTGGAAAAAGAGCAGGAATATCACAATACATCAAGACGTCTGAAGGAGGTCCTCACGGAAGAAGACAAGGATATTCTGGAAGACGCTCTGGTTATTGGAATGACGACAACAGGAGCTGCTAAGCATGCAATGTTGCTTCAAGGTGTGGCGCCGAAGATCATCATTGTTGAAGAAGCCGCAGAGGTTCTGGAATCTCACATCATAACCACACTGAATCCCAAATGCCAACAGCTCATTTTGATTGGGGATCACCAGCAACTGAGACCAAACCCAACAGTCTACGATTTGGCGAAGACGTACAACTTGGATTTATCCCTCTTTGAAAGGCTGATCAACAATGAAATGCACCATGTAACTCTGGGCCTACAACACAGAATGAGGCCAGAAATCTCCCTCCTGATGAAGCACATATACCCTGATCTCAATGACCACGACACTGTCCATTCGTTTCCAAATGCCCTCGGAGTAGAAAAGAACATATTTTTCGTTCACCATGAATATCGCGAAGAACACCAGAATGAATCCAAGAGCAAGACGAATGAACACGAAGCAGACTTCATTACAGCACTGTGTCGTTATTTCCTCCTCCAAGGATACAAACCCTCCGACGTTACCATTCTGGCCGCGTACACTGGACAGATCCTCCTGATCAAGAGGCTCATGGCCAAACAGGTTACACTGTTCAAGGGTGTACGTCTCACCTCAATTGACAACTTCCAAGGAGAGGAATCCAAGATCATACTATTGTCACTGGTTCGTAGCAACGAACAAGGATCTGTCGGATTTCTTAGCATCGACAATCGGGTATGCGTTGCCCTCTCACGAGCCAAAGAGGGATTGTATGCTGTTGGGAACTTCCAACTGCTAGCAGATAAAAGCGAACTGTGGAAGAAGATCGTGGAGACCCTGAAGGAAAAGCAAAGCATTGGACTTGCTCTTCGTCTGGTATGCCAGAACCACCCACAAATGGCAGTGAATGCTTCAAAGGCGGCCGACTTCGAGAAGCATGCACCAGAAGGGGGATGCACAAAAATATGCGATGCCCGACTCGAATGTGGACATGTTTGTGAGCGCGTTTGCCACAACGTAGATCGAGCTCACAAAGAGTTCAAATGCAGGAAACCGTGTCAGAAAGGATTCACAGACTGCGAACACGCATGTCCAAAGAAATGCTTTGAAAAGTGTCCCAGGTGCCGTGTACTAGTGAGCAAGACCATACCCATGTGTGGACATGTTGACCAATTACCATGCTCCACGGAACCATTTACATGGAACTGCAATAACAGCTGCAAAGACGTCATGCCGTGTGGTCACAAGTGCAGAGGTAAATGTGGCGAGTGCAGAAAGAGTGGTCACCCGGACCTTTGCACGGAGCTTGTGGAAAACATATGGCCATGTGGACACGTGCAACAGACGCCATGCCACGAGTCCACCCTCACAACTATGTGCAAGCGTCCGTGCTCAGCGATTCTCGATTGCGGCCACAAGTGCATGGGCTCGTGTGGAGAATGCTACCACGGGAGAGTCCATATTACGTGTAGAAATCCCTGCAGGAAAAAGCTGCCATGTCTTCACCAATGTCAACAGCGATGCGGTGCTGAATGCACGTCATGTACTCAACAATGTTCATCTTCCTGCTCGCACAGCCGTTGCCCAGAACTATGTGGACAAGTCTGTCGACCCTGCAAAGAGCAGTGTTCCAATGGATGCGAACATTCGCGTTGCACAAAGCTCTGTTCGGAATACTGTAACAACGAACCTTGTCAGAAGCCATGTCCGAAGACTCTGCCTTGCAGTCACCAGTGCGTGTCCATATGCGGGGAGGCGTGCATCTGCTTGGAATGTAACGGAAATTACCTCGTGGGAGAATCACATATTTTCGAAATGAAGGCTGGCGTGATATACATCAAGCTTCAACCGTGCGGCCACTTCTTCGACCTTCCGTTCATTGATGAGTGGATGAAAGCTTTTTCAGCGAAATATGCCTCCCAGCCCTACTGTCCCAACAACAAGTGTAAGAAGACAGTAACACAGAGCATGAGGTACATGAACATAATCAAGAAAAACGCCCAGGAACTGCAGGACATGAAGCAGAAGCTTCTTGGGGGGTCCGTCATAGCAAGGGCAAAAGCAGCACTGCTCAGAACTTCGATTTCTGAGTCGTCATTGCCGATGGCAACGATTAGAATCCTGATGGGAGTATTGGACAGCGCGACCAATATGGCCTCTGTGAAGAGCATGGAGGAGCAGTTCCAGATGCTGAAGGATCTGGACAAGATCCGCCCCGTCTTGAACAGTGTACATCTGAAAGACAGTCAAATCCGCAAGGACACGGAGTCGCTACAGAAGCATCTCCTTCAACCGAAACAATACATGAGCGCTCAAATGCTACGAGAGTACAAATCTGAAATCCAACGGATGTTGGGTCAAATTAAAACGCAACTGGCATCTTCTGGATTAGTCACATCCACTGCTGTATAGGCATATCCGGTTGCCTTCAGCTTGGAGAGGGTTAATCACAGAAGAAGGTTCTACATGGTGGTGATCTACCAATAGCTTCAGGTGATATATTTGAAGAATGTACGCATCGGGAACACTGAATGCACACTGATCCATTGCCTGGGGATAGTAATGGGGAGTCTTTGAGCATGCCTCGATGGAGGATGTGGTGCATTATGATATAATAAGCCATGAAAAACATATGTGTAATTTGTAGAAGAAATATCTATTGACCACGACAATTCCTGATATGCTTTTTGATTTCATTAGCATGGATAAATGTTTGTTGAATATTCAATCCAAAAAAAAATATGTATTCGTTATTTGCTTACCATTTATTGATAGAGATAATATTCTTTGTATTTTAATGGAGCATTATCCATATGTAGCATATGTGACTGTTCAGCAAAAATGGAAGAGCAGCATGTACATGTACAGTAGACCTCTCATATACCGGCCTCGGATAAACCGGACACTCTCATATAACGGACTGAACCTGAAGTCCCAGATCCCGTCTAACGCTAATTGCGGCATATGATTATAACGGACTTCGCATATAACGAACAGAAATATTCGGTCCCAATGTAATGAATCCGTTATATGCGGGGTCTACTGTACATATTTTTGTTTGTTGAATATGCCATCAGAAATTATTTGTATATATTTGTGATTCGTTAACATTTACAATGTAGAGACTATATAGAAAATGGGTTTTGTGTGTTAATGGAACATGATCCGCATGTAGCACATGTGTCGACTATACAGTAAATACGGGCACGCAGCTAATGGTGCTAAACTTCAAAGCTTTAAATCTATAATCGCTTAAAACTATTTGCATATAAAATAATGTATTTTGATTATTTAATGTATTTTCTCATTTCATTGGATCAATAGAGGCTGTTAATTACGTGCCTTATGGTAATTACCGGTATTGAAGAAAACTGTATAGGGTGCTATTTACAATGCTGTATTAATATTACGATAAGTATGGATATGTCCACTGTCAGCGGTTACTGGATAATTTGGTGTTGATAGCAGTGTACATAAATGTATTCATTCATTCATTCATTATATATGCTATGTTGTAGCATTACTAACAATAATTACTACAATTATTTACATTACTACAATATGGTGTGCCAGCCATTATTAGCCAACTTAAGCTTGTAGCCTTGTAG
The DNA here is from genome assembly GCA_032361785.1 of Lepetodrilus galriftensis. Classification (NCBI taxonomy): domain Eukaryota; kingdom Metazoa; phylum Mollusca; class Gastropoda; order Lepetellida; family Lepetodrilidae; genus Lepetodrilus; species Lepetodrilus galriftensis. Next base: position 11,559 of record JAUTBZ010134967.1, read on the forward strand.
CTTGTCCTCAGTTCAGTTCAGTTAAGCTAATACTTATCCATTTCACTATATACTTATGTCAATGGGAATATAACTATAATTTGCTATCTCACGTGATCACGATCTACGTCGTGATTGGATGAAATATAACTATAATTAGGACGTTGCATCCAATTGTAATTCGATATGCATTGTTTACATTTTTTTAATGCCAGACTTTTAGTCTACATTATATCTTTGCTTACCAAGTAGCCTATGTTTGAATGTGTATTAGTATCCATAGTAACGTTGTATTGGTATATACAGTGATGTTTGAACATTTCAAGGGTAATCGGAATCAGTATTGGAATTAAGCTGGAAATAAAACATCATAGAAGTCAATATCGTCATTGTCTCTTCATTCCCTAGAATATTAACATCAAAACTACTGCTACACTTGTTAGAGAGAGGGAGAGATGAAGCATATTGTCCCAGTCACGTGATCTAATTGCGTTAGATCCCTTGCCATCAAACGTCTGTATATTTCGTGACGCTATCGTTGGCATTGATAGTCCAATCAGATACGTTCTACCATGTATTGCTCTACCTACATGTCGATCACGTCTTCCGGTGGTCATCATATCTTCCAGAATCGGTCGCCATGTAGGATGGTAATAACGAGTACTTTGATTGGTTAAATAGACACACGGAAAGACAACTCACTCTGCGACCAGGCTAACAGCCGGAGAAGTGTATCGTGTATTATGGAAAGATTAGAGAATAGGAGTGCTATCCTTTGTTTCCTATAGCTCTATTTTGTACCCTATTAATAATTGACATTATTCTTTACGTTTCTTACATTGGTACCATAGATCTACCGATATTCATTTTGATTTAAACGGATCCTATTAAGCTTTTCAAATGCATGTCATTCAGTTTCTCAAATCGAGGGACGGGCCTAGATAGCAACATGGATCAATTCATTGGTCATTCGCTTCAATCTTGTTTACGCATGTTCCCAAATGACGAACTCTTCCCTAAATATGCAGACGCTTTTTGTTGAATGTAATCTCCATCAATGGCCACAAGAACTAATACTGATAATAACATATTAACAAAAAGACATTGAAAAATAAAATATTTAATAGATATTCATAGAACACTGAACAAATATAATGTACACAGGCTACTAACTGTTAATACCATGGATATCTGAGTATATACTGTTTAGTGTGCATTGGAACATAGATATGAGTATGCTATCCTCCAGGGAATACACTATCTGCGTTTCACGACAGGGTCGAACCGGTAGGCTTGGCTTAAATAGAAGTTTTCGTAATAGTTCCTGCTATAGTAAAATCGTGGTGTATACTAGTAGTATGATCCTTTCGTGAAACGCAGGAACACGTTGCACAACGCTCTTGTAGTGCTACAATAGTTGTAACTGGACTCCTGCAACAATAGAAAGCGTTGACTTTAAATAGTTGTAGTATACAAGAGCGTCGTGTTATTCTTTTTATTTTTATTGAATCTTAATTTTTATTTTCTCTAAATGAAGAATATTAAACTAGTATTACACTAGTATATTGATTGCATATTATATCATGCACAGTGTATGGTGGCCTCTAGTAAATACGTTTAATAATAAAATAACAAATTAAATTGTTTTATGTTTTGATCACCAGTGAACATGACTATGTGTCGGTCATCCGCCAATGAATGGTTAACATCACTGATACGAGAAACATGATAGAGTTCTTAGACAACATTGATGCAGCCGATACACGGCACTTTAGCCAGTCATATCTGAAACAAGGTGAAAGAATATTATAAGACTGGATGTAGTAATATATGGTGTATAAATTTGATGTATAAATTGACCAACCTACGCGCAAAAATATTGATAATTTTAGTTTTTACGTCGGCGTCACTAAAGATTTTACACCGACAAATGTGGATATGTACTGTTTAATTCTTAATCTGTTTATTGTAACTCCTCATACTAATAGTCGTCGTGAATGTATAAAAAGAATTAGAACGTACCGCCGA
>JAUTBZ010134978.1:0-13565 GCA_032361785.1 Lepetodrilus galriftensis
TGACGAGCAGACACCTGATCTATATGACGTCACAGTGCTTGTTGTTGATGGAGGAGAGACGCTGGTTGTAACAGACTTCAATAACAAGTGTGTGAAATCCTTCTTCACGAGAAACAAGCGGACAGATCACAGCAAACTTCCCCTGGATAGCTGGCCATTCTGTATCTCCCAGTACAAGGACAACCAGGTGTTGGTTACTTTGCCTAACTCTAACCAGATTGTCCGAGTGTCCGTCCGTCCACAGCTGGTGCTGCTCTCCGTCATCAACACAAGTAAGATGTACTTCAGTCTGGCTGTTCTCAGTTCCTCATCACTAGCAGCAGGTAGTTGTGGGAAGTCTGCGTGTGTTGACATACTAGACATGGGGGGGAGAGTGATGAGATCTATAGACACACACAACAACACGTCACTGTTTGACTCCCCCTTCTACATCTGTGTCCACCCCGAGGGTCATCTACTTGTGTCGGACTCGGGGAAGAACTCTGTGATATGTGTGACGTCACAGGGAGAGGTTGTGTGGATGTATCCACGCACTGAAGACAAAGTACAACGTGGCCTCCAGGGCATCACAACTACCCCCACAGGAGATGTCCTGCTTGTAGAAGAGAAATCTAACAAGATTATACAGCTGTCGGGGTCAGGGCAGTTTGTGAGGGAGGTCGTCACAGTACATGACAGTATCGAGAAGCCCTGGGGACTATTCCTGGACAAACACAACTCCCTGTTTGTTTGTGAGCGGAGTGGCCTTGTGAAACAGTTTAAATTCACATCCTAGTTACCAGAGATGTTACAAAGGCACAACTTAGTACTGGCTATATTAACATATCTGTATCCACTATCCATCAATGTTACATTAGAAAATAGTTCAATATCAGGGGTAGAAATAATGCCTGCACACGGCAAAAGTCACTTAAAACAATTGTCAGGCACGCTAATTTCTGGCGTGCCCTTTTGGCCCTTTTGATTTCAATAGCATGTTCTGAAATGGGTTTTTTAACTGCTAAATATATATACAAGAATCAAAATTCATAACGCATACATATTCATAAGCATCTCAATTATTGAGGCATACGGTACCCATATTTTTCTGGTAGGATTATTACAAATGAAGGTCCTCTTTACATGAATCAGCTTGACGCCACCTTGCCACTTATTTCTACCCCTGAATATACAGTAGACCTCGCACATAACGGCCTCACATAACCCAGACACTCGCCTATAACGTACTGAATCTGGAGTCCTGGTCCCGTCTAACGCTATAATTACGGTATATATATATAACGGTCTTTGCATATAACGGACACAAATAGCCGGTCCCAATTAGTATGTTATATGCGAGGTCTACTGTAGTATTTATTACTGTAACAATGGATACTTATCTAAGCACGGAATGCTAGGTTGTATATTGGTTAACATTAGACTCGTGAGCAGGTCAACATGATGACACAGATAGCTGTAAGGTATTTGTATTACTTTGTACATGTACATCCTGAGACATAACTAACTTTGTTTTCTTGGGTGGGGGAAAAGGTTCAGGGGAATTATTGTATATTGGGTGTTCCAAAATGCAATATCCTACACTGAATTTGGGTAAATATATAGATTAATACACAAGGTAATGTGACATTGATTTTATGACACAAGTTCCTTCAAAGTTGAAAATACCTACTTTGCAAGAATGAGTGTTGTAAAATCAATATGGCTCTCTAGCTCGTGTATTCATTTCTTTATCCAACGTCGACTAAATAGGGATATCGGACAAATATCCGTAGAAGTCATGACAAGGTTTTCTGGTTACAGAACAAGAATGAATGAATTGTTACATAATATACACGTCACCTGTACGGATTATGGCTAAAACATCCAAGCGCCAAAATGACCAACAACAATAAAAATCCAAAATTGGCTAAAACATCCAATTGAATAATGTCAATAAAGAAATGGATTATGTGTCTGACAAGTAATATATTTCACGTAATATCAATATCTGCCAAAGGATTTGCGAAAAGGTCCAAAAGTTGGTGAAAACGTCAAAAAGGTGGCGAACAATTCCAAACATGGCGTAAACGTCCAGATTTGAGAATACTGTTCAATTTGAGTAGAAACAAATGCAGGTGGCTTTTATATTTAGTTTTAGGCCAAGGAGTTACATCAGAGCTGAGTAGACTGGACAAACTAACACAGAGACAGTTGGACTCGTCTTCCACATCTTTCACAAAATAAGCACAATATTTCACCACGCGGTAAATACGTGTTACCTTCATTACCTGTTGCACAACATTTTACATGTAAAGACAATCTTAGTTTTGACAAAGCTGTACTTTAGCTTAAAATCTTACTTTTTTATTCCTTGTTGTAATTGGAATCCCTTTGCCGAGCACACCTACGTTTCACAATGTCTCTGTTCTAAATGTTCTAAATGTTCTACAAACACATGAACATGAACATGATAAGTGGGACGGAAAGCTTAATCGCGACCATTCACCAGAAGTTGCGAGACTGACCATAGTCAAAGTTAGAATCGAGGTAGATTAGATGAGTTTGGTATTTCAGTTGATTGTTTAAAACGATATGTTGTTTTAACTGATGCACTTCAACTCATGATACTGTTTTACTATGTTCACAATAATACCACCATATAGTTGTGTATCAATCATCTATTGGTATGTCATGGTGAACTTTCTGTAGGATTTATACGCACATTCTGACAGTTAAAACGTGTATTCGTTCTGTCGCAAATGGGTGAAAGACTCCCGCAGTGACGTTAAACTCCATATTCACTCACTCACGTGTATTCGTTATACTCTTTTGTCACTGTGTGATGTCAACCTGTCGGTATCACCTTACATTCCAACATACTTATTTTAAATCAATATCCTGACATTGATATGTAGATAGTTTATGATGCATGGTTAATTCTATAATATAATTATATTACACATTATGTGGTTGGAGATACTGTCATAATTCCGTTGGTCAATCTTGCCTATTGGAGTTCCTTGAGGATGGGCGTGATGTAGACCGATATTCGTGTGCGGAAATACAGACTTATGTGACAAAGTTAAAGCATAGCTATATTCCATGCAGTTCATACTTTTATAAGAAAATCAAATCGTTTTTTAAATTGTATTTAAGTTAACTATTAGCCTTAGTGACTCACACAACATTATTTATGTCCTGAAATATTAATGTCTTATATTCATGTATATATCTTGATTTATGTATATCTTACTGTCCTGTTGTCTCTGTTTCTGTAAATATTTCTTTATTTAGTAAGTTGATTAACTTTTTTCAAATCGTTTTCTGAAGAATAAAATATGTTTTTTAAAAATAAGTAAATAAATGGATCAATCTGTCTGTATTGTATGTTGTATAATATTCGATTATACTATTCGATTATACATATGATTATAATATGGCCACCATTTCATGACGCTCTCGTATGGCCCTATGATTTAAATTATAGTCAGAAAGGTATTGGAAAAGTTGTCCTGTTTATCCGGGGCGGATTCAATAAAATAGAAAACAAAACTAAATTGAAAATGAAAATATTGATGACAAGTATTACAAATAAATGTATTTTGCATGTATTACAAAAATATAGTGCTACGCGCTCGATTGTATTCATTTCAGTTTTCACTACGCTTGTCTAGCTGAAGCTTCGCCCCTACACCCCACCACACATCCACACACTTAAAACAAATTCTTAGATCCGCCCCTGTTTATTTACATACTATTTATTTACAACAGAAACAGATGCAACAGGATAGCCCTCTCGTATGTGCATTATGTGAAAACATATATATATATACGAAATTGGTTCTAGAAATCGGTGTTATCTTAGCATATACGAGAGCTTCGAAAGAACTGATATTCTTATTTTAAACTGACATACCTCGGGTGTTTGACCAGTAACGTACAGTCCAGCTATAAGGCTGTATTCGAATCATGACTCTAGTGACCCGAGTGTTCATTCGCTCAGTATTCAGTAATTTAAAGAGGTAAAGCAAGGACTCGGAATTAGTTAATGTATCTGAATGTGTATCCCTCTTCTAACTGGGGCAAGATACGCCGTGCGCTAGCACCATCAACCCTGTGAAAATCCAGCCTAGTTCAAGCAGAGCATGTGCATACAACACACAGCAGTCGTGATATGAGTGAAAGAATCTTGTAAGCGCCTCAAAACCATAATTCATCCAAACAACAAGCGGAAGCTGAGATATGATTACAATGACGATGATGCCACCTGCGAATTAGAAAAACACTACAGTATTGTCCCCTTACGTACAACTGTGAAGGAAAGTGAAAATCGATGCTCTCTTTAAGGCGCATATACACTACACATCAGTTATCGTGACAACTTTCATTAAGTTATTCAACACCACTCATGGTATTCACAGTCGCTCTGTGTTCAATTATATTCAACTAAATACGATTATTTATGGTAGCAACATTTTACAATCTAACCGATAAAATATATTTAGACCAAATCGGTTTTCCGATAAATCCAATTCCTTGAAATTTACCATAGTATAATAAAATGTCAATACAGTTCAATCCCAAGTACTTGCAACTTTCCTAATGTAAATTAGAAAAACTATAGGCCTACTATACCTAGTCAGAAGTAGTGTATTATATTGATTTGATATTACTTCACGCTTGCGGACTTGTTGCAGAAGCTATCGTATGTGTAACATATTCAAATAAAAGCATATAATCACGAGTTGTTGGCATATGTCATGGTCAAACTCTTTCGGGATCATCAAAACGGTTCTCCACGATAGCTTAACGACGTCGTTACGTATTCGATGGCTTAGATAATAACATGGGGCCCTATTCTCGAAACGTTCTTACGATCTTCTTAGTCTAAGAACGTTCTTAAATTTATCTTACGGATAGCATGAGCTATTCACGTTCTTAAGCTAAGAAGATCTTAAGAAGTTTCGAGAATAGGGGTTATGGTTCCTAGCCCGTTACCTGGGTAGCATTGTGTATAAGTCTAAATACTATGGAACAGTGCAGTCAAAGTTGGCAACACATATCTCATATGAAATGGCTTCTGTATATAGCTGATCTACGAACAAGGCATCCTCACATCCGTTCAGGACTTGCTTCAAGTGGTTCTCCTGACACACGTCTAGAGACAAACTTGTGCAAACAACGTGGTCATGAGAACAATGATAACATGTATGTCATTGGATAGATTTTTACACCAAATTCATCGGGAAATTGATTTCATTAGTTGGCTGTTTGTAGTTTAGATGTGTTTGTGATTATGTTTTGCCTCTATTTATGAATTGATGTATTATTACTTTACTATTATATATTTTATAAGTATATATTATATATTATATTATACTATTACTTTAGTATTATATTTTTATTCTTTGTGTGTCTATGTCATCTAAAAGCTAATTTTATTCAGCAGTATTTTGTGTGTGTATGTATGTATATATATGTTTTTATTGCTATTTTGTTTTATATATGTCTTATCATTGTATGTTACCATAGTATTTTTATTCATCACATGACACCTAAATAAGCATTCATTATTCTTCTTCGTCTTCTTCTGTATGCGAGAATTACCATATGAAGTGAGTCCTGAGTAGAATTACGTACGGCGGGGGTCCGATGATGGGAACGAGGCTGTCAGTGGAAAGGTCTGTTTTACTGTGAAGGTCATACCGGAACCAATCAACGTCTGCATACGCTCACACACCTCTGTCATTCAAACAGGCATACGTCCACGGGTACAATACGTCAACAGGCATACGTCCACGGGTACAATACGTCAACAGGCATACGTACACGGGTACAATACGTCAATGTGGAACAGTAGCCAGAGCGTTGTCCGCCATTCCTTGGTAGGTACAAGTAAAGAAATTGAGTAGTTCATACTTCTAGCTTACGTAGAAAGAAATATAAAAAAAATTGGTGTATCATTTATTCAACAATAATATCTACAATTTGATTTTTCTAACATTTCCAGTGAGAACCATGACCACTATTCGCGTTTCAATGATATCCTGTCTGTAACGTTTGGTTATCCTGCGTGTAACGTTGGTTATCCTGCGTGGTAACGTTGGGTTATTCTGAAATGAAAAGGTATTGAGTAAACACACCATTCAGATAAGACCGAGTTTAGATAGTTAGATATTCCATTTGGAATTTGTTTTAAACAATATATACTCGTAGTATGTAATGTTTTTCATTTAAGTATTTTAATTTAAATTCAAATTATCCGGTGTGTATTAAGTTTGTATACTGATACTGAAATAGATATGAAATAGTCCAAGACACAAATTCGCATGGCATAGAACCTAACAATAATATCCAGCATGTTGACAAAGAGAAATAGAGAGCGCGCACAGGCAGACAGAGGCAGACATGAGATAGAGGAGAGAGAGAGAGGGGGGGGAGAGAGAGAGAGAGAGATGGGGAGAGAGAGACAGAGAGAGGGGAGGGAGAGGAGAGAGAGTGAGATGAGGGATAGAGAGAGAGGGGAGGGAGGAGATAGAGGGTGGACAGAGAAGGGCAGACAGACAGACTTCTGAGAGAGATATGTGAACATACAAATAGACTATAAACAGTCCACCACCTCTCCACTCACCGTTACTTTCCCCAGGCAAAGATTTGCTCAGTCTGATTTCTGGCTTCCGAGATCCATGGTCCGACACAACCTGTCTGGTGTCCCCGAGACTGCCGCCAGTACGATCGCGAGGCCTCTGGTCGATTGTACTGCCCGTGAAGTCACTTGCGGCACGGGTCCTCCCCTCGAAACCCGCCCTCTTAGAATCCTGTGTGGAAGTGGTACCTGATGACGTGGTGGATGTCGAGTCAGTGGATCCGCTGTCACAGTCATCCACCTGGATGCTTGGTGTGGAACACGCGGTGAAATTAACTGATGTCTTCACACTTGTATGGGATGTCGCCGGCTGCTGGTGGTAACTTGTCTTGTCAACTGATACAGCCGTCTGCATGGAAGGTTTCGTGCAACCCTTCTGATTTGAGTTACGCTGGCATTCCCCGAAATCTGTCCTGTTTCCTTCTGACTCTGGTAGGGTTTGACTCCGAGAAGAAAGTTTTTTATAGGCTGAAGAATGATGTGATGAGTTTTTGTCTTGTGAATTGGCTGAATGTAGAATGCCATGTATTTTAGGTTTGGCGTCAGCAGTCTCATCTTTGACCTTTTCCGCCTGAGGCAAAGTGACGACTAAATGTGCAATGACGTCACGAAAGACTAGACGTGCTTTATTTCCACGCTCGATATCCATCCTACTTCGGCTAGAACACTTCTTTACAATAGCCACCGCACTGTCCCTTGCGCGCCCAGCAATCATCTTCACAACAGTTTCCACACAGTCGATCTTCACAACGCCGGATGTGATGTCCCTTTTCGTGCATTCCAATACATTAAGAACGAACAACTTGTCGTTCCGGTCTGTGCTTCCTTCTCCCGGGATTGCATTGGCAAGTGAAGCCAGATCCACCTGAGTCAGCCGGTTTTCCCTGAGGTCGGAAAGTGTCCGATTGACCACTTCCGCTGCGAGGTCACGAAGAACATGGTAGTTCGTACCAGTTGTTCTCATCGACATCGCCACTTCCTGTAGAAGCTTTGGATGAATGGCTTCAGGAACGGCGAACTCTGAAGCAGAAAGTGCTGCGAGTTTGTTCTCCCTGAAAGAAGTCTCCGTGTTTGACGTTTGGGAATCGTTAAAGGGTTCGTCGTTCAAGGAATCCAATGCACGTTTGATTGTGATGAGAACAAGCATCGCAACTTCACTTGATGCGATCTGGTTTGTTACGTTGGTTTCCTTGGAGAGAGATATTTTGGATGCTGATGCGACTGTGTCGTCCTGTTCTCGCTTAGAATTCAATATCTCACGATCCATGATGATCTCACGAACAACACTTTTCAGTACATCCGTTATACATCCTGGCGTGTCACCCTTAGCAATGTGTTTGTATTCAGTAGGACGTGCTTGCGTTCGGGCAAAACCATCCGAAGAAGTATTTTGAAGTCTGGTCACAGCGCTTTGAATTTGTGCGTAAATGTGCACGGCAATCACAGAAGACGAAGCATTAGACGCTGAACTTCCGCGCTGCACAGACTCGGTCGTTGTTCCCATGGAAGTAGGTAGGTCTGACACGACTGTTGACAACGCCCGAAGCACGTGCATAGAGAAATCACTAGATGGAGAGTCACCTCTGGCTCGATCAGCGGACCTTCTTTGCCTAGTAATCTCGTCAATGTCAAGCTTTCCTTTCGCAAACTCACTTCCAACTCGTAGAATGACGTCATTAATAACCTTCCTCACAATAACAGATGATTCCAACGAAACCACAGAGGTGATCAAATTCGGCTCAGGAAAGCCTAAAAGAGCTGACAGGAGAGTCACTTGTACAAATTTACCTAGCAAGCTGGCATCAACTGTAGAGAAGACGTTTCCGATGGCTACCAATTCTGGTGTTTTTTCATCGGTGTGATCTTTGACTGCAATGAAAGAGTCGGCGATTGCATGGATATACACGGCCGATGTCGTATTGGCTTCAACATCAGCCACGACTCTTTGAATCTCTTCGCAGAGTCCTTCAACATCCATGTTCACAACATCTTGATTAGGACAGATTCCTCCCATGTACACGGCAACAGCCTCTCTGGATACCTCACCACGCTTTAATCCGATCATGAATCCCTGCAGAACTGAGCTGACAATCTTGACGAGCTGAGAGGACAGTGCTCTGGCTGTTGGCGCAGCTGAAGCTGATGGTACAGGGAAAAGGGAAGCGCCGCTGGCGATGTTCCTGCTGTAGGAAGACACCAAAGCAGACACAGCCTTGTCCATGACGGAGCTGGACATGGTGTGAGTCTGGATGTCCTCGAGTATCTGCTGAAGGGTCTCTCTCATGAAGCCCTCGGACGTCAAGGACTCGTGTACGGTGGAAACGTCATCCGGAACGGCATTGACGACAGCGGACCCAATAGCCATCACGGCGTCCTCGGAAAGCTTTTTTCCCAGCATGTCCTTCTTCACCTGACCCAAAGTGGAGGTTACGGAATCATCCAGCATCCACTCGCTGATGTGTTGTTGTTGTTGTTGATCATCATCTTCTTTCTTATCATCATCAGGAGCAGCATCTTCTCGGAAAGCGTCCTTAACTATGGATTGGGTTATTGTTGTTAAATCATCTTGTCTGAGACGTCCAGAATTCACATCCTCAAAGATCTTCTCCAGTGCAAATCGAACTAGGCCATCAGCAACCCGTGCAGAAGAATCACGATACAGTTCTACCTCGCTGTCGTCGTCTCGCAGAAGTTCCATGCAGCATCCTGTCAGCATCAGCAGGTCCTCGTGGATTATCCGCCCTTGGTCTATTTCCTCCACCAGGTGCAGCAGCACGACTTCTACCAGGACGTTCTCCGCGCCGGACAGTTCGGGCTCTTCTGGTTTTTCGCTGTAGTCGAAGTCGTACCCTTCTGAGACGGGCAGAGGGGAAGGTACCGGGGTGAGAATGTGCTCGGACACCGGTTTCATAGCGTTCACGTCCAGGCTGTCTAGCTTAAGTGGAATGATAGCCTCGTTGACGTTGAACTGTACCGACCGGTTGCGGGTTTCTGAAATTATAATTACCATAATTAAATTACCTAATTGCGTATATATCCATTCTAAGTCATAATATTACTAAGACATTCATAAACACGAGTGTCCATTGATATACTGTTATTATTCCGATGTAATATTTTCTACTTAATTCATATTTCGTTTCGGCAACTCGGTAAAACCAAAATCTGTATCTTGAAAGTAGCAGAAAATAACTCAGATTTAAGGATAATTATACTATCCGAAGTGTATATTATATTTCGTTTGTTCGCACTTTTTATGACTTTGAGACAAATGGGGAAATAATGGTATTGGCACCACATGCATATTGTATTTGAAGTGTATGTTCATACTAATCTTTTTGACTGAGACAAATGAGAAAATAATTGTATTGACTTATACCAACCAATATTACGCGCCGCCATTGCCAGTTCCTCGTCATCGCTGGCTGATTGGTCGGAATCGGTTTGCTTGTACATTTCCATGTGTATATCTGTCAACAATTATTAACAGCTTGTTAGCGACACGCCCACTAATCAATATCACTTAAAACCAGGCCCCAAGGTTACGAAACAATTTTTTAGTACGATTTCATGCTCAACTCAAAACATTCATGGATCCCCATTCAACATTTTAGTTGAACATAAAATCAGAACTTTACTCAAACAGATTTCGTAATCTCGGGGTTAGGATCAACTCTGTGGTCGAAAAATAACATACCACTAAACTACCCATGTCTATTACATGTAACTGAATAAGGTATAGATAGTGTAATCTGTAACTTGTAAAACAAATCCTGTTAATTTTACTCTTTCTAATTCTAAACTCGTTAATGCTGTGTGTTCGTAACATAATCTAATCTAATATAATCTAATCTAATATAATCTAGTTCATTGATTCAAACATAGTAATCTGTGAGATTGCCCAATATGGATTCCAAATTCATTGTTCCAAAATATTGTTCAACGTGATTGATTGACATCGCCGTAAGAACATAACACCACATAAATTAAACATATCTGATTCTCTAATGGTCCATACAATTACAACCTAAAACTGTATACACTTCTTTAAGCAGCCATGTATGTAGATTTTATGGCATACACACGAAAGGATAATGGCCAACGGTAAATTTAAAAAAAGGTCGAGTCGTTCGACAGTTCATCGTTGACAACACAATATAACATCCGTAGTGCTTATGTTCATTGGGGTCGCTCATGTACGAGAGAACCAGTTTAATGTAATGCGTGAGTGTTCTGAAAGCATCGACTCGTGCAATGGCGGCAACACGCGACCTTGGTCGCTCCATAAAGAGTAAAAATCATTCATTTTGCTGCGCGTTATAGATTATGCATTATTACGTCGATACAGTTATCATATGATCGTATGTGACGCTCGTGTGAATTGACGTAAAATTTACAGTCAAAAACTGAGTAAAGTATAGAAACGGACATTAATATTAAAATAGGCGGTATGTTTTAGATGTGATGGAAATAGGTTACCGTTTTCTGCGACAACGTCTTCGTCGTCCAATGATCCTTGGTACCCCGGATATATCTCCTGAAATAATAATAGTAATACTATTATAATAATAATGTGTATATAATTGACCGTACATCAGCTATGCCGGACGGAGATGTTAAACTAACTTCAATAACGAGATACAATATTGTAAACACCTAAAACCAAAATAGCAATTATAGTATTAATAACTTTAATATTTTACACCACTTTTCACTTTGTGAAAACAAATCAGAGAACCAGTACAAAAAGATTAATAATAATTTTGATATTTTATACCACGTTTTACTAATTCAAGAACAACAAATAATAAATTAATTATTATGATGTTGATATCATTGCAAATCGCTTCACATACTTTTTACTATATGGATATTACCTGAATTGTACCCATGTGTGTTTCTCTCCTGTCCGAACACGAATGAACGTGAGAATTGTTACGTACATATTGCAAAAACAAGTTCTTGGGCACGTTATATTGATTTGTCCTTAGATATAATATATACGTAACAACTGCCCTTAACGTCCTTCGTGTATAACAGATCCCCCCCAAGGGAGACCATCAAATAGCTTTTACTGGTCAACAGACGCTAAAAATGCCCCAGGGTTCGACTGATACGTAGTCTCTTCACATGAAAATGGCCCTTAATGAGAGGCTAAATCTGGCCCCCACATCTCTTAGATAACTCGTGGAATATTGCTGTATGAATTAAGCCCAAGAACACAGATATTTATCAAATTACGAAGACTAATAGTGTCGACATCGTGTTACGTACTAGTACTACAAATCTACACATTTTTATTATAGGTAATGTCCTATTTTTCCATCGACAGGAAATGACAGGACCTTAAGTGTATATAAACAGGCGCCGGAGAATTGGGCATAACGGATCTACTTCCTACGTTCGCGGATGCATTCGAGTTTGTGATTAGACAGGGGTTGATCTGAGTGATCAATTTATTACTTCCTATTCCGTCACACTGATGGTCAATTTGAAGACTGATTTGTATAATGGATCTACTGTTGGTCAATACTTCGTGTGTATAAATATATACAAACGTATCTAATTTGTTCGGTGTAAAACCTTCAGAACAGCTAGCAAACTTACAGGAATACGTAGGTTTAACCGGAAGTGGCAATCTCGTTTGTAAATGATTGATGACGGTTTTATCCTTAGTCCGCCAGTACCAGCTGATGCTCGCAGGTTTGCTGCAAGCATGGTTTCTCTACTACTCAGGGCTACGGGTGCCGTAGGTTTCCTCCTGCCTTAAAACTGAAAAGCTGTGATAACATTTTAGCTGGAGTACAAAATCGTACTCAAAATCTTTCAGCCAGGTCGGATCCTGAAACTGGCTGGCATATCTCAAGTATTACTCACACAGATGTTTTTACGACGTATTCAAAACCTGAAATAAAATCCTAACTAGCTATATAACTATGACTTCTTGGTCCCGAGATTACGAAACTTTTTCCACTCAACTCAGTACTCTACTCAAGGCACTGTTCATAAAACGTCATGTGACGTCATAGCCCTACTCACAGGACGTCACATGACGTTTTATGAACAACATTCTGAGTATGAAATCGTACTCAGAAAGTTTCGTAATCTCGGCCCCTGTAAGCGCGTAGCCTACTTCCTGTATAGTACCACATAGTATTTCCTGTATCAGTAATCATACGTATATTATTGTGAAATGCTTTTTATGACGTACTAAGAATCTTACATGAAATCCGAACTAGATATAATTTAGTTGCGTCTCTGTCTGACTTGGAGCATGCCATCGGGTGACTACAACCTATCAATAAGAAGTCATTGTGAAATGTTATTTACGACGTACTCGAAACTTGAAATAAAAGTCCTAACTAGCTATGACGTCTTTGTGCAACCGAGCACTAAAAGCGAGAATTGATCAATGACCTACTATAACGGTGCGTGTAATCAGTATATCACGGACATCGTGACTAGACCTTGATGAACCTATGGGGCGGGCCGGAAGGTAGTGGGGCGGGGCGGAACTTAGTGGGGGTGAGGGATTGCCACTTCCTGTATAGTACCTATTACAATATTGGACAGTTTCACGAACCGTTTTACAGCTAAAATACTGATAGTAAGCAATAGTGTGTTACATATTGAGATCGAATCGTTTTGTGAAAACTGGTCTCAAAGTCAATGTAATGTACATGTAGAAGTGTATGTATACTGTATAGTACAGTGGTACCCACCTCTTTAACTTTGGTAACAACGGTCTGCACTATGTTAGCGGCAAACCTTTGCACTTCCGTCTCCTTATTGTTCTGACTCTGTAGAGGATAAAATATGTTGCATTTTATATTTTCCATTAATTTTGTATTATGATAAAATAATAATGTAGTAGTAGTAGTAGTAGTAGTAGTAGTAGTAATAGTAGTAGTAGTAGTAGTAGTAGTAGTAGTAGTAGTAG
>JAUTBZ010134989.1:0-13563 GCA_032361785.1 Lepetodrilus galriftensis
GTGCTGTTTTTGCAAGTGCCGTTTGATTATGTCGATGTCAATGTCCACCCTGCTAAGAGTGAGGTGCGGTTTCGTGATCCAACGCGGGTGCGCGGTTTGATTGTTGGCGCGCTGCGGACAGCGTTAGCGCAGGGCAGTCAACAAGCCACCAGTCAAGGCGCAGAAGGGGCAATGAAGCGGTTTCGTGCTGAAGGCCAGCTCTCAGAGATGGAAGCGCAATCAATGCAGAATAGGCCAATGCAGGATAGACCTATAGGAGACAATCCGCCCGCATGGTCACCTTCAGATATTGTCAGTGCTGAAGAAGGGCAGGGAGGGCAGCCTCCTTTGCCGCAAGGTGGTATGACAGAAGCGCAGCGCTCAGCGGCAGCCTATCAAGGTTCTTATGGCGCAGGAAACCGCGAAGGGCGCATTCAAACCTTTCGCCCCGATAGACAAAAGGGTTTTGGCGAAGAAGCCCAAGCCCCTATCATGGGGCTAGATCAGCGTAGCGGAGACACGCGGCCAGGACAGATTGAGGTTTCGCCTGAACTGATGGCGCGGCCTTTAGGGGTGGCGCGGGCGCAATTACATGATAATTATATTGTGGCGCAAACCGAAAATTCGATGATTATCATAGATCAACATGCCGCCCATGAGCGTATTGTTTATGAAAAAATGAAAAAAGGCATGGAAGCCGAAGGCGTGGCGACGCAAGGTCTGCTTATTCCCGAAGTGGTTGAGCTTGATGAAAGTTCGGTCGCGCGACTGTCTGAAAAAGCGGATGAGTTTTCTAAACTTGGCATTGTGCTTGAGGCTTTTGGCGAAACAGCGATTGTGGTGCGCGAAACCCCTGCTTTGCTAGGGCATTGTAATGTGAAGCAGCTTGTGCGCGATCTAGCCGATGACTTGGCACAAGGCGATCAAAGCCTGAGCGTGAAAGAAAAGCTAGAGGAAGTCTGCGCGACTATGGCTTGTCATGGTTCTGTGCGTTCTGGCCGCCGCCTGACAGGTGATGAAATGAACGCTCTGCTGCGCCAAATGGAAGCCACACCTTACTCAGGCCAATGCAACCACGGCCGCCCCACTTATGTTGAGCTATCCCTAGCCGATATTGAAAAACTGTTTGGGCGGCGGTGAGGGGGAGGCGGTGGTTCTTAGAGCCGTAGTATATTTACGTTGATCTTTTGTCTGATTTAGAACGAAAATGGCATAAAAATATATTTGTGTTGTCTGTTAGGATGATTTAGAACTAAAAAAACACAAAACATAGGTTTTGTTACTGTTTTTCATCAATAAGAACTGTTTTGATATGGATAAGACGCAAAGTTACTGTTTTTCCGAGGATGTTGATCGCTTTCGAGAAACGTGCCTTCCTAAAGAGCTGCACAGATTAGCTGGATACTCTGCTTTAATGAAAGCTTATCACCTTTGCGTACCTTTGCCTCGTAAATTATATGGAACCAGTGATAGTGGCATTATGCTTCGTTCTGATAATGAAGCGTGGGTGGTTCTTTCTGTGCGTCATGCGCCCAGATCGAGCCTTCAAGGACATTTGATATTTGCCTTGAAGTATGAAGGGCTTGACCTTGTTATTTTAAAGCGCTTATTTTTGACTGTTGAAAAAGAAGATATTGAATCTATTGTTCGTGATATGCCAACAAGCAGCTATGCGCGCCGTATCTGGTTTCTTTATGAGTGGTTGACGGGGACAATGTTAGATTTACCTAATGCCAAAACAGGGGCGTATGTAGATGTTGTTAATACCAAGCAGCAATATGCGATAGCAGGGAGAAATGCCACGCGCCACCGTGTTAAAAATAACTTAGCGGGTACACCAAATTTTTGCCCGATGGTGTTTAGAACGCCCAAATTAGATGCTTTTGAAGCGATGGATTTATCCAAGCAAGCGAGTAGCATGGTTGGGGCTGTGCCCAAAGATTTAATGGCACGCACCGCTGCGTTTTTGTTGCTGAAGGATTCGAAATCAAGCTTTATTATTGAAGGAGAACAAGCGCCGCAGGATCGGGTTCAGCGTTGGGGGCGGGTGATTGGAGAGGCAGGTAAAAATCCTATTGATAGCGATGAGATTTTACGATTGCAGGATATAGTGATTGGAGATGCCCGCTTTGTGAAAAAGGGGCTAAGGCAAGAGGGCGGGTTTGTTGGCGCTCATGATCGTGAAACGCGGATGCCTTTACCAGATCATATTAGTGCAAGACCAGAAGATTTACCGTTTTTATTGCAAGGTTTAATGGCTTTTGCTCGTGAAGGAGAGATGGGATTAGATGCTGTCATTACTGCTGCTATTATTGCTTTTGGTTTTGTCTATATTCATCCCCTTGAAGATGGAAATGGACGTATTCATCGTTATTTGATTCATCATATCTTAGCGCTTTATCAGTTTAGTCCTCCTAATATAACGTTTTCTATTTCATCTGCAATTTTAGAAAATCTTGATGGCTATCGGGCGGTGTTAGAGAGTTATTCAAAGCGGTTGCTGCCCGTAATTGAATGGGAAGAAACGTCACGTCATAATGTGAAGGTGTTAAATGATAGTGCTGATTTTTATCGCTTTTTTGATGCCACGCCTCACGCAGAGTTTTTGTATAGCTGTGTGCAAAAAGTAATTGCAGAAGATTTGCCGCAGGAAATTAATTTTTTAAAGCATTATGATCAATTTGCGCGCGCGGTTGATGGTATGATTGATATGCCGCATCAGACGATTGATTTGCTGTTTCATTTTTTAAAACAAAATGAGGGAAAACTTTCAAAACGTGCCTTAACAAATGAGTTTTCGGAGTTGAAGGCAGCAGAAGTGAAAGCTATTGAAGGTTTTTTCAAAAACTCTTTTGCAGCTTCAGCGCATAGTGACCTTACGCATTTTTAACCGAATCACTCTAAACTTAATGATAATAGTGTTGTTCGTAAGCATATCGTTTTTATAAAAGTTAAGTGGGTGAATATGAGATTAGCAAAATTATTAGTACAGTATAGTTCTGTTTCTAAAAGTCGTGTTTTTGTTGTGCTGGGTGCTGGACTTTCTGTTACTTTATCAGCGTGCACAACGTCTCACTGTGATAGTACAGGCGCAATGGCAGCGCACTGCGCGCCAGTGAAAACCTATGCTTTTACAGGTGAAAGTTTTGAAGAAGACAAAATGTTTTATTATCGAGACGCTGACCTTGCAAAAAGAAGGATTCTGGATATTCCTGCGACCGCTTTAAGTGAGCGTGTTCTAAAAGGCCAGAAAGATTATCATATTGTTTGGTCTCAAGATGGACGTGCTAAAAAGGCGGTTTTCTATAAAAGACCTGCTTCATTTTAGATCCCTTTTGTTTTAAATATAATGGTCAATAGATTTGCCCTTGCCTCTTTATATGAGGCAGAAATCAGCCCGCAAACCGTCTTGGTTTGCGAGCATTATGGACGAAAAAATCCTTCTTTGCCCAAAAGGTCTTGCTGGATAGAATCCAAGGCCTTTAGCGCGGATAATACCAAATTGTTTTTGCAATTTCGGCCATGTTGCGTTGGCGTTGATCAATAGCGGCAGCTGTCCATTGCGGCGATTCGCAAACATCTTCACTGACTTTAAGACAATGCACTTTATAGCCGTTCACTTTTGTTTGAAAGTCGGCATTGCCAAGATCATTGTTTAGCTCTTTTGGAAGTAAGGTTAGGTTGCCAAGTCGCCAAATATAAGTCTCTGTGCCGTCAGAAAAACCCTCAGGTATCGTGCCCCAAGCTTCACCATGATTTTGCGGCAAAATATGCTCAACGGTGCAAGCATCAGGGTTTTGTAGCGTGTTCATGACAAGGTTTCCGCCCATCTTATCGTTCAAGTTAGCCAAAATATAGCGGGCAAGCGGGGCTTCTTTTTTACGATATGTTGCAAAGGCCTCTGCAAAAGTTTCGTCATTGGGATACAGCACTTCAAAGAACTGGGTGAAGACTTGTTGCGCCGTGAAGTTCGGTGTGTTGCGAATAAAATGCCCTGCTGCACTGAACACATTTTCAATTTTTGATGGTGGTTCGTTGCAAATTTTACCGTAGCGGAAGGTAAATTGAGCCATCATATCAAGCATCGGAATGATTTCGGCAGGATTACTGGCTGCTGTTGCCAGAAGCACCATAAGCTGCGGCTTCGTACCAATGAGACGAATGAAATCGGAAAGTTCGGTGGCTTGATGGCGATTATCTTCATCAAAATGAGACCAAAATGGGTGCTTCATATCAAACAGAGCCGCGTATAATTCGGAGGTTTCGCTCAGTTCTTTACAATAATTATTAATTTTTTCTGGGCTGTTGACCTCTTTTTTGATGGTCTTGTAAATATAGCGTTTTTCAGTAAATTCTTGGGTGATATTCCAATGATGCATGAGAAAATCAATCGGATCAATACGGCCAAGATTCGAGGTCATATTATCCCAATATTTAGCACATTCTTGAATGTTCACGCCATCAACAGAGAGCAGGTGATTTTTCAAAAGATCAGCTGCATTGAGTTCTAAACCGCGATCATTTAGGGTTTCGAATACGGTAAAGGCATTTACATCACCTTGAACGGTAATATAAATCAGGCCAATGCGCTCATTGATGATGCCTGCGATGGTCTGCGCAATTTCGCTTAAAGAAGGGGTGTCTTTTCTATTCCCTTCTGCGGAAAGTTTGCGATACATAAAATCAAGACAAATCGCGATATTACGATTAGATTCAGGGATTGTGCGATTTTTAGAAAGTTCTTTAATCTCTTCAATAGGTTTGCTCTTCATGACATTTTCAAGATAAAAAGCATTATCTAAAAAATTCATAGAAAGGCGGGCATGGTGATCTTGGTTCTCAAAATAGAGATATTTTTGATGCAGCTCTTGAGCAAGCTTAGGCTCGCCGCGTTCTTCTAGGATATTACGCAAGGCAGCGATCAAAATTGTCGTGGTTGTCAGGCGCTGCTGACCATCAACAACAATTAAAGCCTTTTCATCAGAGGCATCAAGCACAAAAGAGCCTAAAAAGTAAAAAGGACAATCATTGGTGACCGTATTCCACAAATCAGCCCAGTAGGATTCATATTCTTTTTTACCCCATTCGAAATTGCGCTGGTTTGGCGGCATTACAAATGGTTTATCTTGACCAAGAAAATTTCCCAGACTAATTTCTGAGGCGCGAATAAATTGTTGCATTGACTAAAATATAGATGCTGAAAAAACAGCACTTCCCCCGAAGTAAAGTAATGGTATCTATTAAAGGCTGCGTTTTTTAGTAGGATATGCCTTTAAAACAAAAGTTAAAGCGCAATGTTCTACTCAAAAAAACGACCCAGAAAAGATGCAAAACGTTTAAGCTAGTTGTGCTTAGAAATACGCACAAGCAGCATTAACCATAATTTGTGTGTTCTGACAATAGACTGCGATAATAAGACTTTTTTCAGGCGGAGCCACGCCTTAGCGCAATAAAAAGTGCATAAAATGAAAATATTTGCTCAGGTGAATGGTAGGAAAGCCACCATGCGCGCGCGAATATGGCTGCTTTATTTCCCTGTACGGAATACTTCTTTAACCATTGCTTTAAAGTTGGGTGGTTTACGTTCAATATATGGCAAAGGCCGCATTAAAGTTGTGGCAACGATGCCAATGCGCGCAGTCAGGCCGCCATTTAAGAGACCTTGCCCAAGCTTTGCTGAGAGTTTTGCCGCCATAGAATGGGTGAGAACATGTTTCATCATGTCTTCGGCTAGGGCGGCTCCGCCAGCAATGGCAAGATGACCAACAATCATCCCAATGATGCGAAAGGTGCTAAAAGTCCCAGGTTTACCGCCATAGAGTAGATTGAGGCGGCGCAACATAGACAGGTTTTCATAGGCCACAAAGCCCATATCAAGGAAGGCAAACGGACTAATAGCGGTCACAACAGAAACGCGGCGCGCAGAACTTGAAACAATATTGCGGGCTTGAATATCAAGCGGCTTCATGAGTTCACGCTCTGTGAGGGTGATGATTTCACGGCCACTGCGTATGTCGCCTTCATGTTCTTTCATCCGTCCGAACGCCCATTTCAGGTCTTTGCGGTGACCAAGTATTTTTTCAAGACCCTGCACACAGTCTTTTGCCAGTTTGCTATCATTTTTTTCAATGGCAAGTTCGGCATCTATCCGCAATTTATGCATGTTTTTAAGACGGCGCATAGACCAGAATTCTTTGATGATAATCGCTAAGACAGCTAGTCCAATCACTGCGACAACAGCCAAGGAGATATAGCCTAAAACGCTATTCTTTTGATAAAGCTCTGAAATATAGCCTGTAATCCAGCCAAGCACGACAAGACCAATCAGGGTCGATATAGCAGAGAACAGAATGTTACCCCACCGCAGTCCCCGTTTTATATCGTTTAAGCTTGGGATTGCAGCGCCAGCAATGCTGTGATTTTCTTCCCAATCATTATGCATATAGTCATCAGTACCATCATCATCAATATGCGGAGAAGGTTCTGTAGGAAAGGGGGTCTCTTCTAGTTTGGCTGTTTTCACAACTTTGGGTTTGCGTGCTTTTGGCATTTCCGCTGTCGCGCTTTGCGCTAGGCTTGATGTTTCTGGCTGACCTAAATGCAGAGAGCCAGAAAGGTCTTGCATAGCATCTTGACTGCGCGCAACGTGTGAAGCCACTTCTATAGAGCTATTTGAGTTTGCTGCTGTTTCTGGGGCTTCGGTTGTCGTCAGTGTTTCTTTTTTATTGATACGAAATACTGTGGGTCTGCGTTTTGGTGTTGGTTTACTCATGATAGGCGATCTCCTATGAGAAAGTTAATAGCCCGATCAAGGCGAATATAGGGAATAGGGGCAAGGTCGCCTAAGTCATTGCGTTTCACCGCAGGAGGGCCAAAGCGGGCAAAGCGTAAATCTTCTTCGCCGTCATGTTCATTTTGACTGATTTTAAAAATATCAGCAGGGTTTTTAGGCAAGTCACCAGGAAAGATGCCAACTTCTTCAATGCCATCAAACACTTCATCGCCAATACGCTCACCTTTAAGCGGTGTCCCCATAATAACAGGGATCGTTTCGCCGTCAAACTCTGTTTCAGATTCGCGGGTCGCGCGCACAGCCGCCATAGCCAATACATTGACATCTGCCCCTGCAAATTCAGCCCGTTCAATGGCTTCACGGGTAATATATTGCAATATATTTTGCAAACGGTCATGACTGGTATGGTGCAGATGGTCGGCCTTGGTGGCAGCAAACAAAATTTTATCAATTTTACGGCTCAAAATTGAGGTCAGCCAGTTATTAGCACCAGGGCGGTAGCAATCAAGGATTTCGGCCAAGGCTTCGCGCAAATCGGTCACGGCCTCAGGCCCCGCATTAATGGCGGAAAGCAAATCAACCAATACGATTTGACGATCAAGCTGAGAGAAATGGTTACGAAAGAATGGTTTAATCACATGGCTTTTATACGCTTCATAGCGTTTTTCCATCATAGCCCAAAGACTGCCCGCAGGCGCTTTGCCTTTTGACGGTAAATTAAGCGGTGTAAAGGTGAGCGCAGGGCTGCCTTTCATACTCCCTGGCATAAGAAAGCGCCCTGGCGGCAGGGCAGAAAGTGCATAAGCATCTTTGCGGCAAGAGCGCAAATAGCTTGTGAACAGCTCAGAGGCTTTAATGGCTTGGCGTTCAATTTCAATGGCTTGAAGGGCGGTATCGGCTGGATTAATAGAGGCGATATAGTCATGCCAGTCTTTGGCAATTTCAATGCGGCTGCCTTCTTCGCTCTGTTGCCATGCTTGCGCCGACCATTCCCTAAAGCTCATATCAAGCAAAGGCAGGTCAATAATCCATTCCCCTGGATAGTCAACAATATCAACATGAAGGGTGTTATAACCCAACGAGCGTTTAATAAAATTCTCTGGCTCATATTCTAGCGTCAGGCGCAATTGACTAATCTCACTGGTACTACCAGGCCAAGTGCGGTCTGATTGTCCTGTAAGTTCTGATAAATGCTGTTCATATTCAAAACGCGGAATGGTGTCATTAGGCTGCGGTTCAAGATAGGCGCGTTTAATACGCCCTCGTGCCACCGCTTCAAAAAAGGGTAACCGTCCGCCTGCAATAATATTATGAACCAGTGAGGTAATAAAGACGGTTTTACCTGCACGGGCAAGTCCTGTTACCCCTAGGCGCACTGTAGGATGAACCATGTCATTGGCGTAGGCATTAGCAGAGCGGAAAACATCAAAAACACCATCAGAAAGTTTATTAAACACAGGATAGCAACCTTATTACGTATGGGAGGATCAAACAGTCTGCCCATTCTATAGAAGCATTTTCCAAACAAGTGAAGGGGAAGATGCATGGCTGTAAACATTTTTATGTGCTGTGAGGTGATCGTGCCTTGCGCAGTGATGTATACTCATGTCACCCAGCTACCCGAATTTTTCTTGCCCTTTTGCTACCTGAGCATCGTTCCATCCTTTTCCCAATGCTAAGGCATTGCTTCAAAGAATGCGCCTTGTCAGACAACAAAATTGCAGCGAAAATTTTTTCGGGTTTCCGAGTAACATGAGTATAGAGTGCGAAAATCTATGCATTCTACGGCTTTTTCAAAAAGGGTCACACCCTCATCATTTTTTTGGTGTTTAAAAGCATTAGAATATTTCAGAATAATAAATGTTAAGGTGTGTCTATGTTTCGAATTTTACGATGGTTTTTCATTACTCTTGTGTTAGTGGCTCTTGCCCTCGGCCTTGCTTTCGGTTTTAAGCAAGCACAAAATAAATATTACCCAGCTTATCGCTCTAATGGGTTAGCCAATAGTAACTTTACAGGGAATAAAGACAGCTTGAAAGAAGCCATCCAGAGTGGTGTGCTCTTACTGAAGCAGGAAAACTATCGGGTATTTTTACTGAGCTATATTCCAGAAGAAGGCAGAGAGCAGTTTATAAAAGGAGGGCAATTAGATGAGAAATTTATTCAAAATTTTAAACGGGGTAAAGCTAGTGAAATGCTTGAAGTGTTAACGGGTTGCATTACGCAAGAATATCAAATGTCAGACAATGGTAACCGCGGCGTATGCACCTTAGAAGCTAAGAAAAAAGGTAAAAACAAAATGACCTTCTTGCGCGAACAAGGTGTTTGGCGCATTGAGAACTAGTGGATTGAGCCTTAATTGCCGCCACATCCACTGCTGCAACTACTGCCGCCGCCGTCAGAACCTCCGCTACTATCACCAGTAGAGATGGAATCACCTGATGGGGCGGTGTCGAGTACATTGCCAGAGCTTCCGCCGCAGCCAGAGGCACACCCAATTGAACCAGCACAATAGCCATTAGGATTTTCGTCCTTGCAATTAAGGTAATAGGTAAAGCCATCTTTAATAGCGAGGTCTTTATCTAATGCAAAGAGCAACGGCAATTTTTTGGGGTATGTTGGGTCAATAGCCTCTTTAGCGCAGGCCAATCTCCAAACACGTTTTAAGCCATCGCGCGCCAGTCTAGGCGTAATCATAGCTTCCGTTGGTGTATGGTGTAGAAAACGTCCCATTGCTTTTTGAGAAAAGTGTTCATATTGCTTTGTGAATAGAATAAATTCATGCCACGCAAGATCAACCACCTGAGAAGGCATGGCTATCATGTAGTTTGGGGCTTGTTGGCAGAATAAAAAATAATCTCTAAGGCCATTAAGAACCTGCTGAAGTTGCGGCGGTGTTAAATGGGGATATTTTTCCAGAACCTTCTGTGTTACGCGAGAAGGGAATTGATAAGTTTCAATATATTTTTGTTGTTGCTGATTTTTTTTGTTTTTGGCAGAAAGATACAATAAATAGAGCAGTGGTGGTAAGAGTATAAGTATAACGATCATAATATTATTTTCTGTCATATATTAATTATCCTTTTGTTGTAATTAATCAAATATACTACAGGAAAATGATTGATATGTCAATATTATGCACTCTATAGTTGTTTTGTTATTGTAATTGGCGCGTCAAATAGGCTAAACTTCTTTCCTAAAGCGAAAAATTTCAACCAGATTATCATGGTTAACTTCCTTACTATCTAAAAAGCCCCATGCAGTGGTCATGCTGTCATAATGCCACTGGTCTACAATTTGTTGTTCATGGAGAAAGCCCATCAGAACAGGGGTCATATTATGCATAATGAGATTAGAGGTTTTTTCTAAACCATGTTCGGTTTCCCGCCGTGCATAGGTAATGCGCATAGTATAGTTGCCTTGTAATACGGGCAGATTCTCAAATTGAAGATATAGCACCTTGAGGGCTTCGGTTTTCCATAGTTCATAACGGGTTGTTTCGCCGTCTATCTTGTCATAACGATTATTAAGGCTTGGGATAGGGGGCAGATAAAAGGTGACGAAAAAATCAAAAATATCATCTGCAAGCTTACTGCGTAATTCAGCCAGCCTGTTATGAAGATGCTCAATCTGCGCTGTATTTTCAGAAGGCATTTTTTGTAGCGTGGTTTTAATCGCGGTTATTTCATCTTGAATTGGTTGATTACTCATGGTTTTTACGTTCCCAAATTGCTATGTATAGAGAAAGAAGTCCCAAATTTAAGGAAGGCTGTCAAGAGTTTTGCTCTTAGGGTGGTTCTTGAGAAGCTTTCTAAACATTCTGATTGGCAAAATATGCGCTGCGCTCTTGTCTTATAACCTGAAATAGGCTTTATCACTTTGAAATCGTTTTAGGAATTGAATTGATTTAAAGGCGCGCCATGTCTCAACAAACATCATCCAAATCGCCCTTCACAGAGCTTGCAGGGCAGCCCGATCTTATGGTTGGCGACGTAAAAATTCCGAACCGTGTTTTTCTAGCGCCTATGACAGGTGTGACTGACTTGCCGTTTCGCACCCTTGCGCGAAAAATGGGAGCGGGGCTGGTGATTTCTGAAATGGTTGGTTCGCAAGAGCTGGTGGAAAATAATGCCTTTATGAAGAAGAAAGCCCAAGGCGGCGAGACGCTAACGCCTTTTGTGGTGCAGTTAGTTGGGCGTGATCCTTATTGGATGGGACAAGCGGCGAAAATTGCGCAAGACGATGGGGCGCAGATTATTGACCTGAATATGGGCTGCCCTTCGCGTAAAGTCACAGGCGGGCAATCTGGCTCCGCTCTTATGCGTGTTCCTGACATAGCGTTGGACATTATTGAGGCTGTGGTGGCTTCTGTTAGCGTGCCTGTTACCCTGAAAATGCGGATGGGCTGGGATGAGGATAGTTTGAATGCGCCTCAGCTCGCAGTACGGGCGCAAGATGCGGGCATTGCTATGATTACGGTTCATGCCCGTACTCGTAATCAGTTTTATAAAGGCACGGCGAATTGGGACTTTGTCCGCAAGGTCAAAGAAGTGGTTGCTATTCCTGTGATTGTTAACGGCGATATTCTTAGCCTTGATGATGTGGAGACCAGCCTTGCGCGTTCTGGCGCTGATGGGGTGATGATTGGGCGCGGGGCGCAAGGCCGTCCGTGGTTTTTGGGACAAGCCGCAGCGCTGATAGCAGGACAAAAGCCGCAAGACACGCCAGAACGTGATCAAATTAAAGACATTGTTATTGACCATTATCAGCACATGCTTGATTTTTATGGCGCAGATATTGGCGGCCGCAATGCCCGCAAACATCTGGGCTGGTATTTGGATGAAAATTGCACAGACAAAGAGGCGCTGTCACAGTGGCGCAAGAAGATTTGCAGTGAAAAAGACAGTACGAAGGTAATTGAAGGGTTAGAAGCTTTTTTTGCCGAAGGGTAATGGGGTTTAAAGCGTAAAGGAACTTAAAATGAAATATTTTATCGCCATTATCTTGTTTTTGGCTGTTGGCGGGGTGAGTGCTTTTGCATACTTCACACAAACGGTTTCGGTGTTTTCTGATACCAAATCGGGTGGTTGGGCAGATAAAATTAGCGATGATGCCTTTGTGTTATCAGGGTTAAACTGCACAATTCAATGGAATGTTATTCAATATAAGGGTGGCGGTAATGCCTTAAGAGCAAGTGTATCACGCTGCACTTTGAATTTTGCAGAGCAATTGAAAAAACACCGCATCATTTTGGCTAAGATTAACCAAAGATGGCCTTTGAAAAATTTTGAAATTTTATATTGGGGCAGTTTTTGCCGCGAGAATACAAAGCCGTGGTGCAGGCAAATTATTAATGGCTCAAAAAATGCCCCAGCGCTGCTAAAGTTTATAAAAAAATATCCTTTAAGTGGTTGGAAAGGTCCGCAAGCGCTTTATCTGTCTTTGGGTAAAGCAACGAAGCACTATAAAAGCTTACTGGCGTTACTCTCTGAATTTGACATAAAGGTTGGATCACTTGAGGTTGAGAAGGTAGAGAAGGGGCGGCTAGATAAGATTGCGAAATATTATGACATTCCCTCTTTAAAACCCTCTTTTCGCAGGGGGCATAAATTCCCTTGGGTGGTGTTTGGCGGTTCTAACCTTGTGTTTCACCTGAAGGGCAAAGAGGTAAAGCGCTAACTTTTGCTAACGGCCTTTGTGGTTTAGGTTTGATTGTCAGGCTTGTTTTCTGTTATGAGAGGGTATGTTTTCCTGTGAAGAATGGTTTTGTGCTTCACATCGTTCCTTTCACCTTGGTACTGACCTCATAATGAGGGGCAGGACATCACCATAAATAGAGTATCGCGTTATGTTTCAATCCTTTGAAGATGTATCTGACCCAAAAGCAGGAACCCAGCGTGTTAAGGCGCTGCGCGAGGTTCTTAAGCAGCAAAAACTAGATGGCTTTCTTGTGCCGCAAACGGATGAATTTCAAAACGAATATTTGCCAGAAAATGCGCGGCGTTTGTTGTGGCTCACGGGCTTTTCAGGTTCAGCAGGCAGCGCGATCATTTTAGCCAATAAAGCCGCGATGTTTATTGATGGCCGTTATACCCTGCAAGTGCGCGATCAGGTTGATACTGATATTTTTGAAACCCTGCAAATACCGCAAAATACTATGACGGATTGGCTTAAGAAGCATTTACCTGCTGGTTCTCGGCTCGGTTATGACAGTAATCTGGTGACCTTAGCAGGGTTTGAGCGTTTACAAACCGCAATAGAACAAGCTGGCTCTAAGCTTATTACGGTCCGTAAAAATTTGGTCGATATGATTTGGGACGATCAACCAGCACCGCCGCAAGCGCCGATTATCATTCATAAGAAGAAATATAGCGGCCAGCTCGTCTCCGAAAAAGTGGCGCAACTACAAGAACAGTTGGTTAAAGATGGCGATGCCGCTTTGGTAATTTCGGAACCGCCTTCTTTGTCATGGTTGTTTAATATACGCGGCGGCGATGTGCCGTGTGCGCCTTTGGTACTTGGCTATGGCCTGATACCCGCAAAAGGCAAGCCAATTCTGTTTTTAGACCAAGCAAAGTTGCAAGGCAAAATAGCGAAGCATTTAGAGGCATTAGCCGATTTAAGAACCCCAACCAAATTGGGCGCAGAATTAAAGACCTTTGTGGAAGCGGTTGGTAAGGGGGCAAAGATTCGGCTTAATGGCGGCAGCACGTCTGTCAGCACAGCCAACCTTGTGAAACGGGCAGGGGGGACTATTCATGATGCGGTTGATCCGATTGCGCTACCCAAAG
>JAUTBZ010135000.1:0-13563 GCA_032361785.1 Lepetodrilus galriftensis
GGAGCGGTTTTCATTTAAGTTGTAATAACTTGTAACCTATCCATTTCGTCTTGAATAAAATATGTTTAAACTAAACCAAATATGTCTTTATTTTTCTCCTTTATAATTCTATGATGTTGACCACCCAATGAGCAGGTGTCATCCTTGATCTTCTAATTTACCTAGTGGCTACTGTATACATATTGTGCCATATTTCAATGCATATAGGAATAAACCAGAATCACTAACAAAGAAAATCTGTATGTTATTACACTGATCGTCAATGGCCCAAAAGTGAACCTTGCACCAGACACTTTTCATAAACTTTTATGTAAAGCTATATATGAGTAAGTTTTCCAGCATGGAATTTGTACAACATAAATGTGCATGTTGTTGTAGTTGACTAAGTTGTTGTTGTTGTTGTTATTATTTGTATGCTTTTTTAAAATTATTATTATTATTATTATTATTATTATTATTAATGTATTAAGAATATTTCATTTTTAATAGTTAGTCACACAAGATTATTCATAATCTCATTACCCGAACTCCTGCCGGTATATTAAGAGTCTATACCGCTGTTTTATGTAATGGGAAAATTATGCATTCTATTCATTCTATTGACATCAGTGAACTACCAGAACCTAGATACTTTGTTAGATTTTTAGATGGAATTTCTGTATAATAGTACACAATGTTTGGCTCACAACATCACTAACCAGCATGAGAACTATTACAAATCTATAAATCAACATTCACTGAAAACGTCTCATATCTCCCATGGAGTCGTAGGGTATAAGAAGACATTGCATAGAAACGAAATACTGATTTCATTGAAACTTTAACCATATCAAGTTAATACATAGAGCAAATAGAATAAAGAAACGTTAAGGCAGAGTTACTCCTGTGACTGTATCAGAGTCATCTCCGACGGACACTTGCAACCAGTTGGCTTCTTTAGAAATTTATACATTGTGCTTCATCAAATAAGCCGAGACAATATACACTTTTTATGTCATCACATGCTACTGGCAATTGAAAGTAGAAGTTGCCATAGAAAATTATTTACTTTGGTTAACCATGTACATATGTTCGTAGATTGCATTTACCAAATTAATAATTTTTATTCAACAACCCCCATCAGCCAGGTAATGATTAATTCTTAAGAAATAATTTTTTTTAAATAATATTTAGCATATTTGTGTCACATTTGTTAACACGAAGAGCCAACATATTCTTGAAAGTAGGGGTTAACAGTAAATACTGACTTCATAATTTAATGTATGCATACCTTCAAGCTGTGATACTTTTGGAACATATTTTTTTAACTTTTTAAAGTTTTTTTATTAGTTTTGTAAATGTTTTTACTTGGGGCATGATCTTTCCCGTTCAATAAGAATGCTACTGTATGCTTAATGATCATCTCATACACAGACAAACAATTTTAAAGTTTTCAATGGCTGAGTACTTTTAACCCTCTCCCTACTGAATTATGGTAGGTACATGCACTGTTCTCTATGGCAGCTCTGGTTGCCACAGGCACAGCATGGAGAGAGTTAAACATGTTTTTCCAATGAAGACGTAAGGAAAATTAAATAATAAATTTGGAATATACCATAATTTACCAAACTGAATGAAATATTAATTTCTAGAATGCATTGCATGGGTTCAATCCCAGTTCTACTACCAGCATCACGGTAGTCATTTAGTCTTATGCCAGACACTGGTGCCAATTTTACCAAAACCTGGCAAACATACAATGACATATAATGTTATTACAACATTCTAATAATGTTATACAAACATTATAATAATGTTGTGTGTTTGCCAGGAAAGTATAACAACAAAAAATGAAAAGATAAATTAAAGAAATTAAAAAGAAAAATTAATTAATTTGCCATCAAAATATATTCATAAAAACTAATATTACTACATGAATTCATTTTCAGATTTTGTAAGTTTAAGTATTATTTTTATGTCACTGGAATTGAAGATATATGTTTTTCTCTCATCAACAATATCAATATCATCAACATGTGTACCCGGGAACAGCATTAACATATATTACATGCATTTCCTACTTTAAAAAAACCAAACCCATTCACAATGGATTTGTACTTCGCATGGCACATGTATTAACCTTCTCTCAAAAGGGATTTCCGATGTAGTTTCCGAACAGTGTCGTAAACAGGGTCGACGTAGGTTAGGAAAACACTGTTGGAGGCCAGACAATACCGAACACACTCTTGCAAGTAATACCTGGGACACACTTTATGCAGGAACGGTGATGAAACAGACACTCTGCATATATCTTAAGACCTATAAAAGTGTCTCGCAGTAAATAAGCTGTTGAATAAAGGCTATTTGTATCAACTCAGACAGGAATAAAACATCATAATGCCCTCATGAAATACGACACTTTGTATGTTACGTATGTGCAGGGATAAACATTCCAGTTACATTTATTGACGATGTTTGAATTAGTGTCAGAAATTATAAACATTGTTGTTCAATGTGCACTTTTATTAAAGAAATAAACTTAAATAATTATATAAATTATGCTGCATTCACATGCAAGGATCAAAAACACACTTTCAATATTTGTATACTAGTAAATCAAGATAATGTAATTTACCTTTGGGAATGAATAAGTGTTTAACCCTCTGAATGCTGAAGGCAACCAGAGATGCCCTAAAGGGGCCTGGCCCCTGTTTCACAACGGCCTCCTAAAGTTATAGGTCCTAAAGTTATGACACGGTTTATCACCTCCTAAGTTAGATGTCAATTTAAGAAGGGATATGACTTGTGATGTCGTCGTGAAACACTTTATGGGGTGATAACTTGGGTTAGGAGCTCCTAACAGGTTAGGACACAGTCATGATACAGGGGCCAGGGGCCTAATTCAGAAGTGAGAGTTAATGCCACTTGCAACAATAGTTCAGCTGCTTCCAGTAGCATGGCTACTTTAAAAACATAATATGTTTTAAAGTATTAATCACTAAAATAATCATCAAAAATGGGTAGACGATTACCCCAACTGGGAGAGGGTTAACAGTTTTATAAAATGGTGAAACAGTGCAGTGTATACTTACATTAAACTCTCCTGTTGTAATAGTTTCATTTACCGCTCCTTGTGGAACTGCGACAAGCATGAATCCCAGCAGGGTCTGGTCTTTTCCGCCTTCCAATATAACTGTAACCAAAGAAACACAAAATTATTTCTATGTTCTATGTTCATTTGGAAGAAAAGAAAGTACAAAACATCTTACCTACATACATACACAGTTATGAACAAAGAAAATGCAATAGGGCAACTTAAATTCACTTGAGAGAACAGGAAAACCTCCTGATAAAGGTATGAATTGTAAAAACAGAACTCTTATAAAGAGAGTTATCTGTCCTTGGGTGGGCTGCTACCATATGATTGATCACAAAACTCTGGATATCGCTTCTCAAAGCTCTCATATATGGGAGTTTGGAGAAACAATACCCTGGATATGTGTTTGATTTTTGTGTGTATATGATTGGATGATAAATTATCTATATTTCTATCGATAAAAACAAGCACAATTGTACATGATCATCTATGCATGTCAGAGGTCATGTATACAGATTTTAAAAACAATTCCTAAGTGATTGCCATTTGAATTCAGAATTTGTGGTTTTGTTGTTCAACATGCTATCTATTTCCCTTGGGAAAACTGAAGTAAGCGAAGAAGTTTAACTTTGTATTTTGTGATTGTTGTGGGCGACCATATTGGATTTGTAAATAACCATAGTACCGGTACACACAAAAAATGTACATTCCTAGCTAATTTTGTAAATGTGTAAAAAAGATCACTCAGTCTTGCAATGAAACCACTATTTCTCACAGAACATTTATATAAGTATATTTTGGTCGCCTTTTTACACAATTACTTACAAAGAGATATCCCACGCTGATAACATAAGATATGAGAAAACTCTTGATACACTTGAATGACGTACTAATGCTATTACAGTAATTATACCAGTCGATTTTCATCTAACGCAAGGAAACAAGAATATACAGGTTAAATTAGTGTATTGATAAGTGTTCTTCACACTTCTTGGCTTCATGATTGAGTTGCTTCATTACATCTATCTTTAATGTTTTCTAATTATGACATATGACACATCATAAATGGGTTTTGCTTTGTAACCACCAACTTGGCCAGAACATAGGTAGTGTGACGAATACTCAGTCATCCTACATTTAACCCTCTCCCTGCTGGATTAGGTAAAGGTACAGCTCTTTAGGACATCTCTGGTTAACTTCAGCATGGAGAGGGTTAAAGATGTAAATGTACTATTGGTGGTATGTACAATAGCATAAATGACATATAAAGAGTCAGTGCATTCTGTAGTTGAGCCATTACTAAATTAATACAGCACCCATATGAGAAAATATCAAATTCTCATATGTACCGTAGGTGTGAACTTTTGGTAATGTAACAATTATATCAATTGAATATATTGCAGCTACTTAAAAGTAATTTAACTTTTCACAAGCTGGTGTTAAGTGTAATTGATATTAGTTGCTCATAAGAGATAAATGTATGGGTAACAATGGTTAAAGCCATTTCAACATTAAGCCTGTGTACAAAATCATATAAAATTAGCAACTGTGTTTACTACACTATACTTGTGTAATATTAATTCTCGGCTATTCTCTGCCATCCATTTTTGTTATCAGTTGTAATATATTTCAATCATTATTTCAGTATATATTTAAATGAATTTTTAATACAGTCAACTTTGAATCCTGTTGCTTTCAATGTCATAAAACTTGAATGTCCTTGAATATCTATATATTCAGCCGTAACATTCCTAAGAGGTTAAGAGACAGTGTAGATTAAGTTTATAGCCTATGTTGAAAAGTGTTTCAGTAAAATAAACCACAGCACTGGATAACCAGCAGAATGATAGGTAATGACGGTTGGTCTGCGCGAAGATTGACAAAATATTCACTCAAGCAGTGACACTTTGGCCGTTAAGTTACAAAAGAATGCTAAACTTGATTCTCATGGGAAGAGTCGGAAGGAACAACACTGGCAATGTGCTTCTGCTAAACACATCTGCCATCATTAGTTGAATAAATACTACAACCTCCAAGTTAACCCTTGTAACTGACAAACAGGTATGGATTGAATTTTAAAATTTAAACTTCAAGGAATATCCTAACTGTGGTACCTTGTTTGAATCAGTGGAACTTGCTGGTCAAAACTAGTGGTCACTCGATGAGGTTTAGTTAAAAATTGATTGTTCAGGTATGGGTAATTTCATGAAAGATGTGGGTTAAACCCTAGGTTTGAGTACCTTGTTTGAATCAGTGGAACTTGGTGGTCAAAACTAGTGGTCACTTGATGAGGTTTGGTTTAAAATGTATTTGGTCATTTACAGGTCATTTCCTGAAAGACGTGGGTTAAAACCTGGGTTTGGATTCAAGTGCACTTCCAGACATAACAACAATGATGCAGAATGCTTATACTAGTATTACAAGCTGGAGTTCCAAACACTTTAAAATTCTGTTCATTTAATTTATTTCACAAGTACTAAAGAGGTTATCAGATCTAAATTCATTTTCCAGACAAGAATCTCCCAGGCTATGTTTCTCCAAGTATTACAAGGAGTGATGGATTCTCCAAATATCTTCCTTGATGGATTATGTGAGAATTGAAACACTTTATTTCAAGAAAAATTAAGAGAAACTTCTCTTAGAGTTTCTACTTTTTGTACATTCAATTTATCTAAGAGTATCTAATAACATCTTACAAAATTACCATAATTAACAAAAAAAAAGATACCATGGTATACACTCCAACTGCAATTAAAATTAAGCTATCTTTGACATCTATGAAAAATATGAGAAATATACACCATCAATTATAGTGGAATGATAATAAGAAATGGGCTTCAGCCGAAACGTTTTGAGTTAAAGAATTTGCTGCTATTCATGTAAATACAAAAGAGCAGAGTTTCGGAAAATGATCAGCACAGAGTTCACTATTAACTGGCAATAAATCACTTGAAACCTCACCACAGACACAATGAGAAGTAAAGGTAACAAATGGTACCATCAACATACTTTCTGAACTATGTACTCCTTCATTGTATACATGAAACATAAACAGCAGCATACTTCAATATATAACCTATGAGAAAATGTACATGAAAAGTCATAAATGTTTGTAAGCTAAAATTAAAAATTAACGTCTCCAAATGAGTGACAACAAAACAGATGACACACAAATACATGTACTACGATGACATGTGTTAAGCTGAGATAGCCCATGAATATTTAATTGTGGTTAATTGACAAATTTAACTGAACCAATAGTGTTTTCTTTAAATATTAATATTTAATGGATGATGATCATGTAACATTGCTATAATAATACCAGCAAGAGAAGATGTCCGTGCTGTACACCTGCTATAGGTTGTGGAGTAAAGTTATACAAAAATCTTATAACATCCAACGAGATTTTGAACTAATATATGTAGACATGTACCCGACCACTGTTATTTCACATGCTTACGAACACTTTCACACAACTCTGATAAGTTTGCTTTATTATAAACGAAACATATCCACATGTTAGATAAGCATTTTTTCCTCTGATGCTTATATAAATGTTTATCTTCTCACCATACATCTGTAGATACACTTTGTGCATACATGTGCATCGGGTGCACCCCTACATGCACTCATTACTAGTATCAGGATATATGTAACCATACCCGATCCAGCTTTAGCATTCTGACAACATACTGCTAATCAAGTTCACCAAACTGCCTTTGAAGGCGTTTGTTCGCACTTCCGTCTTTTGTTAATAGCTCAAGAAAACAGTGCAAATGAGTCCAAGTGATCTTTCTCCCGACCTTACTCCAGCTTACTTATTATTGTTAAAACCACAGCTAAGTTATTTGCAGTTACAGTCAAGTACTCCTTTTCATACTTCAAAGAAATCCAGTGTCTTCTCATGGTGTCACTACCTTAAAACTTCATCATACGTTCAAACAGAATATCCCTCGCACGACAAAGACACTGAAAACTATTGCATATTTTCCTTTAAAATTTAAGCATGGAACTGCTAGTTGAATTAACTTTGTTA
The DNA here is from genome assembly GCA_032361785.1 of Lepetodrilus galriftensis. Classification (NCBI taxonomy): domain Eukaryota; kingdom Metazoa; phylum Mollusca; class Gastropoda; order Lepetellida; family Lepetodrilidae; genus Lepetodrilus; species Lepetodrilus galriftensis. The sequence continues at coordinate 7,113 of JAUTBZ010135000.1, forward strand.
ATGGAAACTGGTATGCTCCCGGCACTGAGTTTGAACAGGGGTACTACAAGGTGCACTACTTATGCCTTTGTTATTTCATAGTTCACCCGAAAAAAACTCTGACCCAGCTTACGGTTATTTTTACAACATTGACAAGTCTGTGGCTATAACTGTTTGTCTGTAGTGTGATTACAAGTTCAGTTGTAGTGTTTAAGTACATGTCCAGGCATAGAATACATGTCCAGTTGTAGTGTTTTAGAATGGCAGCTGTCTTCTTGTTGGGTCAATAAATAACCCACACCCCATGGAGTACTGGACCCAATATTATGCTCACAGTCCTGCCTTCGAGCTCTCAAGACAATAAAACATGAAAACAGGCATCACTTTCTGTCAATGCGTGTCATTAACCTAGGTACTTTGGCCTCGTACAGTTTGTATGTACATACATACTCATATGTACTCACACTAGGAACAAGAAATTCCTTAGGCAACCGACTTAGGGTAGCAGTTTTCATGTCTGAATCCTTAGCTCTAGGGTGCAGAACAGAAATAAAAATTCAAAACAAAAACATTTCAGAAGCTATATATACCAGTAACTCTTACTTTAATATACAGAGTAGGGAATGATAGGAATTTCTTAGACAATATTACCCAATATATCAGTAATTCATGATTGTGTAATGGTTTCATTTCTATAGCAAATATAAATGTACAGGTAGTTAATGTGGTAACTTTTATACCACTGAGCAGCATTACACATTCCCCCATTTAACCAAAAATATACTTTGTATAATCATACAATAAATTCCATAGTTTTCCCCATAAATATATTTAGCATCCCTGTGGAACGTATTACTCAGACAGTGACAGTCTCAAGTGAAAAATTGTAAATATAATGAAATTAGCTTTCTGAGTGCAGTAATAAGATACATGTTTATAGGAATTTGAATGTATATATATTTTCTTCTTCAGAGTTCTTTTTAAGCATCAGGTGTGGGCAATAAACATGCTCATCATATCCCCCAGATTAGGAATCTCATTAACTGTTGAAAGCTGGCCGTGGAGCAAGAACCCTACACGTTAAATGGTTTCTTCTTCGATGGAGCTCAAGAGGCTCTGTCGTTCTCGTGCAGGAATGGTTTCAGGCCAAAGGAAGTCATCCAGAAATAAACTGGAAATACTTTGATAGAAATTAATTCAAAGTCAGTCAGTGTAGATCATGTAGATGGCCGGTATAGAAACGTTCTTTGGTGTCTGGTTTACATGTATGTTTGAACCTGATGAACCAATACCAGATCTTGTCTTGCCCTGAGATTATGAACCTTTTTTTTAGTACAAACTCATGGTTTTGTTCAAAAGTCCATATATAAAATTTGAACTTGAGCATGAAATCGTACTCAAACAGTTTTGAAATCTTGGCGCCCAGATCAAAGACATAGCTTTGTCTATGGCTAAGGACATTGGTTGGAGTTGAGGTTATCTTAGAGTCGCACAAATTCTGGGAGAGCCAAGATTCTTTTAGTCATATATTCCTAGGCATTTTGTGTGTGTAATTCTCCGTGTCTTACAATTATGCCCATCAAGGACCATGGTTAGCAGTAAATGAAAAAATACCAAAAATATTCCAAGATTATCTCACTTGGCAGACATCAGTATGATATGATCTATTGGACCACAGTGTCAGAGGAAAATAATGTTAATCGCATGCCACGTTGTCACATCGGCTGACTTATTATTGTTACTATCGCAAGCAGTATCACCCTTTCGCGAGAGTCTACGACCACGAAGGGAGTAATCATTACTCTCTACTTTGTCAGCCGCTGTGATGAAGTAATGTCAGATCTCTGTGTCTTGCTTCTCTTACCACATGTCATAATGACACTACTTGTCTGCAAACTAATGTTAATGTCACCTTGGGGAAGGAGACCTCAGACGTTCACTGGGCAACAGACGTGAACAAATTACTACTTAGGAATAAACATCATAATATTTTATTCCGTAGACAAATTCCAGAATTTTTTTAATCACAACTGTTGATGTAATCACTGTTGTAAATCTCTTTAAAAATTAAATCTGATGTTTATTATTTTTTTTTATTGTAAATAATTTCCCAAACAAGTATGTTTTATGAGAAATGCTGCTATCCCTCAGTAGTTGTCATCTATCACACACCTCGAGGGACATTAACTGTCATCTTTGAGGGGAAACAGATGGCACTGATGACAAATCTGAAATATACACCAATGACATCTACATGAAATAAATTCAAGGTGTCCTATCCACTGCAATCATTCTTTTTGCAACATGCAAAATGACATGTCCCGTTTATCATGTGTGAAGAGTTCACCTTAATGCCTAGGATTCCGTCCGAACACTTTCGATTCCTTCCGAACACTTTCATGTGGATGTAGATAAGCGGTTACAATTAGCTTGATTCTCATCTCCATTTGTATGGCCATTACTTTGATAAATGGCTACTTGAAATGTTCGCTTTGATGTACAGGTAATAATGAGGAGCCCACAGGTATTTAGACATCCTGAGTGGTCGTCTACGTCTGAAAACTGTGGAATCTAACATGGTGGCAAAATAAAATTGATATTTGATTAGGAGATCTGGTGATATAACTGCTTAGAAAATCTCACAGAACAATGACAGAAATACCCAACCCAGGGGATGTATTCATAAAAAGGGGTTTAAGTCAGTTTTTGAAGACCAAATATATAACAAAAACTGACTTAAGCCCTTTAATGAATACCGGCCCTGTATTCTATTCAGTTTGGAGGATGAATTGCGAACCAATGATATGGTCCTTATCTGTTCTGAGTGCAAGAACACAAGATGCAGTTGTTTGATAACTGTGTCGGATTGAGTAACACATTTACAAGGCGATTGTGCGAGAAAGTACAAAGGGTTTCTAGGACAATGCATCCTCAGCTTCACCTGTGAGGTAAGGGAGATTAATTGGCATCACACCTCGAGGTGAAGTTGATGCACGGCCGTGTGTCCAACACCTCTTACCTCCCTGGATGTTGGTGTTTTGATGTACGTGCAGCAGCTTCACGTATAAATCAAACAAGTTTTCTTCTACTCGACCTCACTCCACAACCATGCACATAATCGACATCAACGTTGTTGGTTGTAATTGACATCAAAGTCATTGGTTGTAATTGACATCAAAGTCATTTGTCGAGTCAATCAGGTAGTCGACACCAACATTGTCTGTTACAATCAACACCAATATTGTTGGTTGTGCCCATGGTTACCATGTCCAGAAGGTATTTAAATATTTTATTTTAAATTGGGGTTTAAGTCTGCTTTCAAGATGCTTTCACTCATATCACAGCTTATCAGTTTAGGACATGAGGAAACCCACAATATCCATAGCAATGAATGTTGCAGTAAACCTGCAAGCACCAGTTGGTACTGATAGACCAAGGATGATAGCTACATTGCCATGATATACATACAAACAGAGCATCCTATCATGATCATGTCAGAAAGGTGACTTTAGCGAACATTGATGCCAAGGATGGGATTTGAACCCAGGGACCTTTGGCTCAGACATCCAATGTTCTACAATTCGGTTACCTCCTGCTCCCTACAAGTAATTAACATCATATTTGTTGGTCAAGTCCAACAGGTAGTCAACATCAACGTCATTATCAACATCAACATCGTCGGTCAAGTCCAGCAGATAGTGGACATCAATGTTGTTGTGCAAGTCCAGCAGGTCATGGAACGAGACACGCACAGAGACAACATTCTCAATGCAGCTCGTCGCTTTAAAAACATTAAAGAGACATTTCCAGAAAGACTAGTTCACCAACAGCTTTGGAGTCAAACCGCTTGTCGAGTCAATCTTTTGTCATGAGGATAAATTACCTTGCAATTGCAAAGTAGTTTTTAACGTACAAAGTAAACCTGACTATCGTGATTAATGCAGACATTCCTTCAAAAGCATATCATTCCATGTCTATTCAGCTGTTTGGCTAGTTCATTATGCACTATTAAATGTACATTCATTTTGTCTTGACATGTACTATACAAAAATTGTATACCTTGATGAGAATAGGCTTTGTATAAATACATGTATGCTTGTCATCAGTTATTAGTCGTTATTGTTGGTGGTGCCAATCATCTGGGAATGTACAATATATCATATTCAGCATATAAGACCATAGGATTAATATCATAAGCTTATTGTAATGATAAATGGCATACAGTTCACTCTTCAGCAGCATGCAATGATAGAAAAAATACGATTTTTTCTTCATGGGAAATTATATATTTTTCTGATTGTTCTGAAATATGTAATGAATTTTTTTCTCTCACAAAAATTGACATTCACTATTCATCATTGATCAAATACAAATCTGTCTACAATAGATTGCTCACTCATTGTAATAAGAGATTTGATCACTTAAAATGTAATAATAGATTGTTAATACATTGTAATTTGAGATTGCTCACTTATTGTAATCAGATAGTTTCACTAATTGTAATCAGAAACTTGAGATTATCAGACATAATCTAATTGGAGATTGTTTGATCATTGTAACTTGTAAGTGTTTACATTGTAACCTAAGATTTCTCACAGGAGATGTTCACACATTGTCACAACAACATATTGTAATCTCAATTACATAAACACTGTCAGATATATATTGCACATGGTTTTATTACTGTAAGGATACAGTAATTTCTTTCCCATTCAAAAGCAATAAAACATATACCATTTATCATAACCAATCAAAACTCTACAAGATGTTTAATGTTTATGAGACATCATAGTGTTGACAACTTTCTTTGAAGTGTATGCCTAAAGCATGATTATTTAAAACATATATTTGTATATATTTAAAGAAACACAAACACAGGTGAACTTTATAACTTTATTTCGGAATAGATCTTTTACATTAACAAAAACAAATTTTAAATACCTACACAATATAACATCAACTCTTTTGTCATACAGCATTAGAGATATTTTTATTGTTAATGTAAATAACATGTTAAATAGAAGAAAAAAAGATTTTGTATTTGTTCATTCATTTGTTCAATCCTATTTGAAATGTTTTTTAGAAATCTTTGATATCTAAATATAAAATTTAGTATTTGAGAGGTCAGAGTTCACAAAGTTTCTCCACCCATATCTAAACAAATTGTCAACATACGCTGCATTCTTGAATACATAAGTGATTAAGTAAATACTTTGTGTTTTCAACCGTGACTTATTTGTTATGTTAACATAATACGTGATATTAACATATATAAGCATGCCCAGGGTACTTAAAGGTTTAGATACACATATACACCCTTTCATAAAACACACCTGTTTCAGGAACCTCTATTATTTTTCCTAGGATAGATATGAGAATATAAGCCTACGGTGATCGGTGTAACAGGACTACTATGATCCTGGGATTCGAACCCAAGCAGTCTGGATCTGTGTTCGATACACTACCTACTAAGCCCCACTGGCCAAAACCAGTAGGAGCAATTTCATATCACAGATGACTACCTCTAAATAAGAATGTCAGAATCTATATATGTATCATATTGTAAACATACGAGAATATTTAGTTTACATCAATAATTTCAAATGTCTACACACTTTCCATTGTCATTTACCCTCTCCTTGCTGAAGGCATCCAGAAATGCCACAGAAAGCAGTGCATATGCCTAATCCATCAGGAAGAGGGTTAAAGAAAATCACAGACTGAGAAAAAAAAATGGATACAATTATTTTTTCAAATTATTTTTTCTTCAATTTTATTTAAAATATTGTTACAGGTATGAGGTTCAAACTAAGCAGTGAGAATAACACACCCCAGCTATGGTATATCTCACATTCTACCGATAGATCGTACTATATTCAGAATCATGATACTGTGGAACGAAGAAATTTCAAATGGATCATCCTGAGTGCACAGCATAGCTATATATCTCGGCATGCCTAGGAAAGTTTATATATATCTGACAATGGAACCAGGGGAAACAGGAGTGGAGAAAGGGGAAAGCCGGGGGGAAAGTGGCTGCGTGGAGTCAGGAAGCTGTCTGAGTATTGAGTGTCCACTCCATTCCTGCTCTATTACATAAGAGGAAATGACAAACATCTGGAGGAAAATCAGAGATATTTCCATTCATAAGAAAAAGATGCCACACCCTGGGTTCTGTTGCAAGTTAGAGTAATATCTCTCTCATATCCAGTAAACATTGTTCTCCTTTATCTTTCTCTATCTCATCTTCCTTCTCTCTTAACCACCTCCCTCCTTCCTTACCTCCCTCTCCTATCACTATCTCTATCTATGTCTTTCCCCTCTCTCCCCCTATCTCTCCCTCCATTTCTCTCTCCGCTATCCAGCCAGTAAGTCTCTCTCTCTCTCTCTCTATATCTCTCTCTCTCTCTCTCTCTCTCTCTCTCTCTCTCTCTCTCTCTCTCTGTCTCTCTCTCTCTCTCTCTCTCTCTCT